>JAQZBX010002544.1:0-71244 GCA_029593785.1 Cabassous unicinctus
GAAGCGGCTGTGGCTCAATTGGTTGGGCTCCCATTTACCATATGGGAGGCCCAGGGTTCGATTCCTGGGGCCTCCTGGTGAAGGCAAGCTGGCCCGCATTGCGCGGTGAGCTGGCGCAGCAAGATGACCCAACAAAGGGAGACAAGCAGACACAGAAAAACGCAAAGCAAATGGACATAGAAAGCACAAGCTGCGGGCGGGAAACATATAAATAAAAATAAATCTTAAAAAAAAAAAAATTAAAAAAAAAAAAAAAGAATGATGGTGGTGCCAGCAGTGAACCATGGATTTCAATGGGTTTCTGGAGAACAAAAGGAGGAGTAATGGCAGCTGGTGAAGTAGAGTAAAGGAAGCTGAAACCTATGTCTAATGTGGAATAAAATGGAGTGGGAGTAAGAGTAGGAATGTGGAAGTGAGACACAGAACTAGAAATAATGTGGTGGATTAAAAGTAAGTATTTTAAATAATTGGCCTAACCCCCCCCGATATGGGAATCTCAAACAGAAGACCAGATGCCTTTTTGGTTTTTTAAAGGAGCTGAACAACTCTATAAACAAGATACTCTAGCATCTCCTAATGAAAGGGCTGGCTCTCTACCCAGTCCACCTAAAGCAATGTTCGACTGTCAAAAAGCCAAATCAAATTTTAGTGACTGCAAACTTTAAATATGAAGAATTGAATAAAACGTAGACATTTGAGAAAAGCTACTAAGGTGAACAAATATTGTCAGGGGGGTGGGAGCAAATAAGGGGAAAAGAAAAAAAATTTAAGAAACCCAAGAGAAAATAGAGACCATTTCACAGAACAGCAAAGAAGTTGAAACAATGAGATATAGATATAGATATATAGATATAGATATAGATATAGAGTTAGAGATAGAGATAGAGATAGAGATAGAGACAGAGATAGAGAGAAGGGGAGAGAAAGAGAGAGAACACTCCAATCAGCATTTTTCAAGATACTTGAACATTTTTTTGCATCCATAAAATAAAGTAAGAACACTATGCAAAAGGAACAACTGGGGAACAAGAAAGAGTTTTTGGTAATTAAAAATGTGATTGGTAAAATATTAAATTCAATAGATGGCGTGAGAGATAATATCAAGGAAATCCCCCATAATGTAGAACAAAACGAAAAAGAGACAGAATACAAAAGAAAGTTAAAGTTCAGCAATCAATCAAGGAGAGCCAGAGAGGAAGAAATAATCAAAGAGATAATAGACCAAAATTTCCCAGTCAAGAATGACATGAGAGTCCAGGTTTAAAAGGTCCACTGATTTTTCAGCACTTTGAATGAGCAAAGACCCACACCAAGGCACATAATTTTGAATTTCAGAAATTCTAGAATAAAGAGAAGATCCTAAACATCTCTACTGAGAAAGCATAGATCTCTTTCAAAGAAATGAAAATCAGAATGGTAGTGGACTTCCCAATAGCATTATGGGAAGCTCAAATTTTTGAAAGAAAGTTATTTTTATCTTAAAATTCTATCCTCAGCCAAACTATCAATCAAGTTGAGTGTAAAATTTTAAAAACTCAGTTATGCAAGGACTCAGATAATTAACCTCCTCACACTCTTTCTTAGGAAGTTGTTGGAGGATGTGTCCAACCAAACAAGTACATAAACTAAGAAAAAGGAAAACATGGAATAGAGGAAGAAGTAAATCCCAAAAGGGTAGCCCCAAGAAGATAACTGCACAGAAGGCTGAGACCACAACCAACCTGATTAGAGTAGAAGGAAAGGGGGGTCTCAGGCAACAAACATTAGGAGATCAATACAACATACGATGTAGCATTTGAAAATCTGAACATATGAAAATGGGTAAATACTACAAGGAAAAGAAAGCAATAGAGATTCTAGAAAAAAACTGAACAAGAAAATAAACATAATCAAATTATAGTTCTTGGCCTTATAATAAATATATACATATATATAATTAATATACATATAATTAATTTTTAAATGATGATATGATTGTATTGGGAGGATAGTAGTAGGAGAGGTGCTGCAAATGGTGGTTAAGAGAACCATACCTTTATCTAACATAATCAGGAAGTTAGTAGGTAAGGCCTAAAATTGATAGTTCAAGGAGTAGTAGAATAAGTATATTATTTAGAGATGTGGGAACAGCTGTCAAAAGAAGCAAATAAGCATTGTAAGTGGTTGCCTCTGGGAAGATGGGTTGGAAGGTAAGGAGAATGTGCCACAGAAGATTATTATTTTGTCATTATAAGCATTTTGATGCTATTTCATTTTTTTAACTTTATAATTTGTAAAATATAGAAAAGTTTATAAAAGGAAAAAATATTATGTGGCAAATCATCTGTTAAGAATTTAACGTACATTTCTGTTGAAATTTATTAAATGTGCCTGGTCCAACTATTTAGAATAACAGTCAGGGTAGGGGATGTAGCTCAGTGATTGAGCGCCTGCTTCCCATGTATGAGGTCCTGGGTTCAATCCCTGGTGCCTCCTTAAAACAAAAGAAAAGAATCAATGCAGAGTACGTATCATCAATAGACAATTTCAATTCCTAGTTCACCATTCTAACCCTTTGGGCTCTTGTATCTGTTTTGTTTACTTTTGATTCAGATATTTTTAAATGAGAATTATGAGTTGAGTGATTTAATTTATATATCATAAAAATCATATTTGTATGTCCAATTGTGTATAGATGTGTTGAGGATTATTTACCAAAATTGGTATATCTGTGCAACTTGTTCAAACTGAAGGTTACATAAATAAATACTTTGGGAATAAACTCTCAAAAAAATTGGAAATCCTTTGTCCTATTTATTGTGTGCAGATTTTCTGAGTTTTATTCATATGTTTTATGTTTAAGTATGTTTGGAGTATGCTGGATGTGACAGTATTCCTCAGAGTTATCCTTTGTTTGGGCAAAGAAAAAAATAAAACAGAATATTTTCCTATGGATGAACAAATTTGCAGCATATTCCTATCACCTACCTTTGAGAGTAAGATTGCATTCTGGTCTTGATGAAAATAGAATAAAGCACACAATTATTATTTGATATGAATTAAAATAATCATTTCTTCTACTAACATCATTCAACTCAACACTAAAACATAAAAAATGCCTGTGGCAAACAGACTCTGCCTGTTGGTTCTATTCTTTCCTTGAAGGGTATTTTCATTAATGATGAAAAGGGTATTTTAATTTTACAAGACGTGAATATTTCTCTGTATCTTGCAAGAGCTGCCTGCCCAGACAAAGCACAGGTTGATGGCCAGACAGCTCAGGTTCTGTGGTCAGACCTGAAATTAAATCCTTGCCCAGGTACTTACCAGGTATGTGACTTTGGACAAGTTACTTGCTCTAAGTTTTCTTTTTCTCCCTCTGAAACGGGGCTAATAACAGCACCTAACAGCAGAGTTGTTGAAAATATTAAAAAGATAATTCAAATAAAGTCCTTAGTATAATATCTGGAGCATAGAAAGTGTTCAATAAATCATAGTTATTGTTAACATTTTTCTACATCATGACATGGTTTAAAAATGAATGGACACCCGGACCTGGTGGCGCAGGAGGCACCACCATGGGAGTTGACATCCCCCACAAGAAGACTGAAAGATTCGGTGCAAGGAGCCCAAGAGCCAGGACATCTATCTGAGCTGCTGGTCAAGCTGTACAGGCTTCTGGCCAGACAACCAACTCTACCTTCAACCAAGTTGTGCTGAAGCGGTTGTTCACGAGTCGCACCAACCAGTCGCCCCTTTTCCTTTCCCGGATGACCCGGAAGATGAAACTTCCTAGCGGTGAAAACAAAGCAGCTGTGGTTGCGGGGATCATATATGCCCGGGTTTAGCAAGTGCCCAAATTGAAAGTGTGTGCGCTGCGCGTGAGCAGCCGGGCCCAGGGGCAAGATCCTCACCTTCCACTAGCTGGCCCTGGACTCCCCCAAGGGCCGCGGCACCGTCCTGCGACACCGTCCTACTCTCTGGTCCCCGCAAAGGCTGGAAGATGTATAGGCATTTCGTCAAGGCCGGGGAAGCCCACAAAGCCATATCAAACCCTGCGTCTGCATCAAGGGCCGGAAGTTTCAGAACGCCAGAGTCCAACGAGCAAGCCAGGTTTACAAAAACTAGCTTCAGAATCTGCCCTATGATTAAAACGATTTTGGATGCATTAAAGAAGAGGAAGAGGAAGAAGAAAAGAATGGACTAGAGATCAGAAAAATATTACTAATCCTAACTTGGTTGGAAATTTAAATCAGTTCAACAAATATTGAATAAGGGCTTATTACGTGAATGTTGTAAATGGACTAGTCCCAGAGTGAAAGACTAATTTCCATTACAAAAGCAACACTAAACTATTAGTCCTCCTGTCTGAACCAAAGATGATCATATTTTATTTTCTTATCCACAAGGTTTTGGAATGTTCAACCATTAGTCTTGATGTAAGTAGACTGCTGTCATTAATTTTCTGTTGTAGTTTGGTTTGGATTCAAAGTCATCTTTCATTAGCTTCTTTATTAATACATTTAAATACCCTCTTGGCTTCATTAAACTTGAAATGGCTTCATTTTCCATTCAGCAGTATTTGTATTCAAGATATTTGCCAAATTTCCTTGCAAATCTTCCTACATTTGCAGATTCTGAGATGCATTTGCCATTATGGGACTCAGGTTTTGGGTAATGGTCCATGCTTCTTTGGCTTGGGAAAGCTATGACTCTTGTAGTTACCACATCTCTGTGGCCCCATGTATATCCCTTTGCCTCTGCTTCTAGGGAATTAGACAACAGTTCTAGGTGGACTAGGTCAGATGTTTCCTAATGTGCCCACACTATGCATTCATAAGCTAAGGGGGCCCTTTAGGATTTACTCTCCCTCTTCCTTCTAGTGGCATTGCAAATCCCCTGAAGCCTGCCTTAAAAATGTCTGGGGAAGCGGGTGTGGCTCAATCGATAGAGCTCCCATTTACCATATGGGAGGCCCCGGGTAAGGGCAGGACGGTCCGTGCGGCGCGGTGGGCTGATCCAGCAAGACCTCACAGCAAGGGGGAGATTAGCAGACACAGAAAAAACACACAGCAAATGGACACAGCAAACACAAGCAGCAAGGGGGGGATAAATAAATAAATAAATAAATCTTAAAAAAAAAAAAAATGTCTGGACACTAACTTTGTCTGACACCATCAAACTTACCTTAATAAGTACAATTTAATTTTTTTTTTCTAAAACCAGGCAAGTTATAAGGAGACCTAACTGTTTAGAACAGTACTATTCAAGAGAACTTTTAACATTGATGTAAATTTGCTATACCTTTGCTGTTCAATATGGAACCATTAGCCATATATGCCTTCTGAGTACCTGAACTGTGGGTGGTGCAACTGAGAAACTGAATTTTTAATTTTTATTATGTTCAAAACCCTAGAAAGCCATTGCCCACATGTATGCTGTACAATAAATGTTATTGCAAAAAATATATTTGGTCTTGAGAGAGAGATTTAGACTTACCAATAGGTCTTAATTAAGGAAATTTTAAAGTTATTTATCTTTGTATAAATAGGAGATTTCACCAGTGCCCACAAGATAATTCATGATGGAAAACTTGAGTTATTTCCTAAAGGTAAATGAAAACTGGTGATAGTAAGAAGTGAACCTGATAAGATGTAATAATGACTCAGTTTGAGGTAAGAAGGGGTTAACAGACAAAACTCTGGTTTAATGTATGGATTTGGGGGAATGAAAAAAGGGGCTCTGCCATCCATCCACTCAGACACTGAAGGCTACACAGTAAAACCACTCTGCAGCCTAAAATTCCTATCCTTATAGACTGCATTCCTTTTTTTTTTTTTTTTCTTTTATAATAAAACTATGTATGGTGAAAATTGTGCTATGGAGAGTAGAATATTGTGTCTTTGGACAAAGATGACAGACTGGTTTAGAATTCTGCCTGGTCACAGGACTGTGAACTGATATTTTGGGTTGTATGAAGGAGCAAGCCTCCAGATTTCTAACTTTGGGTCAGTTTACCTAATGGGTTTGAAAAAGTTCAAGAGGTGCTTCTGGTGAAGGCCTGGAGAAAGCTATAAGTGATTATCTACAAGAGATCTGTACCCACATTCATTTATTCTCATGTATCTAGAAGTCACCTCTATTTTCTTCTGAGACCAACATTTATAATAATAATAAAAACATAGTTTAGCATACTTAAGATTTCTTCAATTTGACTGAAAATTTTGGAGAAAAGCTCTGTTTCAAAGCTTGAGAAAAATGTTTTTGTTTCCTCTTCCATTAAAACATATTTATTCTATCATTATATCACCCATTTCATCATCATTACTATTATTTCACATTTTGAATCATAAAACATTTCACATAGTACTAGAGCAGGGCTTTTTTGTCTCTTGCTGACTGTTATATCCCAAGAACCTAGAACAGTGTCTGGCATAGGGTAGGCACTCAATAAATACTTGCTGAATAAATGAGCAAATTAAAGACATAACGACTTCTTTTAAAGCAATGCTAGTTTCTTGTATATTGCTGCTATTTTGATGTTTCTGTTTGGCCAGGAGTAAGCAAACAACCAGACAAACAAGAGCTTGGCTAGACCACTGAAAACCGATTACTTCTTCATGTGTCAATACAGTGCATGCTATTTCTCAGGCATCTGAAATCTGGGAGCAGTTTGCTCACAAATGTGTACTGAGGGATTTCTATCTTTAGCCATAAAACCTCAAATGCCATCTCTTTTTCTTTTAGAACTAGGAGCCAAACCAAGTTAAAGACTGGAAGAAATTAGCAATCATTTAACATCTGAAGGAAAGTGTTCATAACTGGGGGAAATAAAAAGCTAGTTCCGAGGTCATTCTTTCTCCTTTACCTTGCCCATTCATTGCCGGAGGTGCTCTGGTAAGTTAACAAGTGGAATTTGTCAAGGTAGATCTGACAAATTACATGATTCCTACTGTGTGTAACTCAGCAAATTACATGATTCCTACTGTGTGTAACTCAGCAACAAGGGAGTATGGTAGATTATTTCTCCATTTAGCTTAGAAGACCATTCTATTTGTCACTTGCAATACTTTCAGTGGCTTTCCTCCGTTAGGTTATTTTGTGTTGGGGCAATAGGGTGTGTGACAAGCTTGAGGATCGTTTTGCCAGTAAGAATTACAGAAACTATATACTCTGGGGCTGAACATAAGCTAATGTATGCAAAGAATAAAATCTTAGAGTGGTTGAGTCTACTGAGGAATTGAGTGAAGTAACAGTTGATGTGAAAATACCTCCATTCTGCTCAGGTTAAATCTGAACTGAGAGATTATTTCAGTCATAATGTGCATAGGAGCTTTCAGTTTTGCAGAAAGCCTTCAAAAGGACAAAAGAGAAAAGGTGTCATTAAAAAGCCAGTATCCAAGCCCAGTTAAGAATTATAACTCAACCCAATTATTGTTCCATTAACTATACAAAAACAAAACATTCAAGATTTGACTAATCTGGATGCTTTTAACTATAAATAGCATGTGACAACAGTTTCTGAATTATTGTAGAAAGTAAAAGGGGCATGTGTTTTGGGGAGGCACAAGGCTCAAAATGGTTAGAAGCAAAACTAAAAATCTATCGACCCTTTTCTGTTCCTCGCGCCTGAGCTTTGGTGGACAAGTTCATTCCAGACTATGGTGGCCCCGTCTTGATACCTGAGGTCCAGTCCTTACAGCACCTCCCTCTGGGGCATGTCACAACAATCTGCATTTTCAAATTTTATTATATTTTTTTGTTAAAAATTAAACTGTGTTATAACACACATTTAGTAAAGTGTACAATTCCTAAATGTAGTGTTTAATTCAGTTTTGCATGTGTTATGTTTTATACACTCAACAAAGCTCCCTCATGCCCCATTTCATTCACTACCCCTGCAGAGATAACCGCTATTCTGACTTCCTTCATGAAAGATTAGTTTTGCTTGTTCATGAATCTGCATTTAAAAAATATCCCCAAGGGATTCTTGTGTACATCGAAGCTTGAAAACGGCTGCCTTGAGGTTTTGAATATAAAGCAAAATAAAAATCTTCAATCCAGACCCTTTAAATAAAACCAAAGCACAAAATCCATATTTTTGGATTTGGGGATCACTAATCAATAATTTCAATTTCATCATGAAAACCTTGCAAGAAAATAATATACAGCTTTGTGCATGGACCAATGTGAGGCCAGATATCAGAGAGGGAGTCATTTCAGCTAGGTTCTCCAGAAGCCAGACACCAACAGATTCCTTTTATCATAAATAGATCATGATGCTGCCTAGACTGGAGTGTACCTTAATTTGCATGGGCAGGAAATTCAAATTCAGGTCATAGCTTTTTTCCCTGTCAGCAGTGGTATATTTTCCTTACACATTCTAAATCTGTCATTTTCAGTCTCACAGGTAAACTTTATGGTTTACTGTACTGTAATTTTAATAATGAAAGCAATTTTACCAACACCTTTCTGTGAATCCAAATAAAACTGTAAGTATTAAGATGGGAAGTCTCCATATCCATTTTATATAGTTTACAAAATTTTATTTTTGATCAAATAAAGAAAATAATGTTTTGTTATACTTTAGCCACCTTTTCCTTTCTCTTTCAAAATATCTGTTAATACCATATGGCCCTTCCTTTTTTTGACTTTCTGGACCAACTTTTGATGACTTGCGTGCCTGATAATCTATTCATCTCTTCTCAGCTAGTAGTGAATACTGAAACTTCTGAGAGCATCTCTCTAAGCTAATATTTTTCTAATTAAGTGCACATTTGGAAAAGGCTAAATTAAGTTTCTTTTATCTCCCACCATAGGTTGGAAGAGACCCAGCCACTCGAGGAATGTCTGAGGGGGTAACAGTGTTTTGATACTGCTTATCAATGTCTGTAAGTGATTTTCCAAATATTTTCATTACCAGTAGTCTCCATCACCATATTCCTACAAAGAAGGTAAAACTTACATGGATATCAGTGACCAAAGAGTCAAGAAGAATCATTAAACCATCCCCGCTCTGATTAACTTCACTGTTGTCCTTGTGATACATGCAAATGATGCTATAATAACAATTGAGGCTTCATTCTTATCAACTAAATCCTGTAAAGCAAAAGTATGACTTATGAGAGTGGAAATTACTAATGCTAAACCTATATTACATATATATATAGGGCATCTATATATCTATATAGATCTCTATTCACTTCTGAAAAGCATAATTTACATTGCAATGCACAAAGTGAACTTGTTTTGCTTTTAGTAACACTGGCTTTCATTCAGTAGCACTAGACTAAGATGAAGCAAATTACTATCAATAAGTTCTCCAGAAACTAAAATTGACATTTTGTTTTCAAATATAAAAATAACACAGTCACTTTAGAAAAGTATAGAAAGTACAGAAAATAGAAAGAAGAAAAGCACCCATGGACAACCACTATTAACATTTTGATGCACTTTCTTCTAGGCTTTTCCTCCCTGCAATTTTGACATGTTGTGATTATCTTGTAATCTTCTTATTTCATCTGCCATTTTATCATGATATGTTCCATGTTACTAAAACACTTCTTAACATAGTTTAAAATAATTACATATTTTATCATGTGAATATAGTACAGTTCAATTTGCTATTTGTTTAATGTTGAGCAATTAGGCTATTTCAAATTTTTTAATGCTATGAATAAAACTATGATGAACATCTTTGTTCATAAGACATATTTTTCTGATTATTTCCTTAAGATGGATACCCTGAAGTAGAATTAATGCAGGTTGAAGGGCATTATCATCTTAAGACCAGATACTACTGATTTCTATCAGAGAGTTGCACCAAATAGCACATCTGCAAGCAAAGCATCCTTTCCATTACTGTTATAGATTGAACTCTTGAAACCCAGCTTCAGCAGGCTCCTGCCTAGAATCCTTGTACATGAAAGTGGTTACACCCTCCTGACTCACCTGGCTTATCTAACAAGGAAACTAGATGGAGGGAGAAAAGGAAGAAAAATACAAGAGGGAGGGATGAAAGGAAGGAAAGAAAGGAGGGAGGAGGATGAAAGAAAGGAAGGAAAGACCTTACTAAAGGAAACTGAATCTGCAGTTCCCCCAGTCCAAAAAAGATGGCCTTTTATGTAAGGTAGTTTTCTTTTCCCAACTCCCTCTGTTGGTTCAGGACCAGGGACTTATTTGTGTATATTCCATATACTCTACTTTCTAAATAAGCATTTTTCCCTCCTTAGCCCTAAACTTATGAAAACAGAAACAGATTTAAAATTAGCCCTTTTTCTCCTTCTGCCAAGCTACATTAGTTTTTACACATTATATCTTATCTGATTCTTCAATTATTGTGAAGTAGATATTATTAGTCCAAATCTACAAATGAGGAAACAAACTCAGAGAAGAGGCTTCTCCTGTGGCAGCTAGTAAATGGCAGGGCCAGGTCTGGTGCCCAGGTTTTGACACTAATTTTACTCTGCTCCTGGGTTTCTGTGGCTTCTAAATTTCTATGCATCTATCTGATGTCTCACACTGGTATTGCCCTGGCATTCTTGGATTTTTGCCTGGGCTCTCATTCTCTAGTCTGGGCTTCTTGCGTAATTCATTCAAACTGCTACTGCCCACATCTCAACCTGTCAGCTTGCCAACTTTGTATTATTGAATAGTTATGTTCATTTAAGAAAACTTCTTTCTGGACTATTTTAGACAATGAGGAGAATTTATTAGAATTTCCAGTGGAGATATTTCCCCTTAAATGTAGCCACTGATTTCCTTGTCATTGACAAGAATGACTTATTTTCCTCCTACCAATAGCCTCTTTTTTTTTTGAAGTACCGGGGCCGGGGATTGAACCTGGGACCACTTATGTGGGAAGCCAGCGCTCAACCACTGAGTTACATCAGCTCCCCTGGGCTGGTTTTTTCATTGGTTTGCTTGTTGTTTGTTTTTGCTTTTTTTTGGGAGGCACTGGCGACCGAACCTGGACCTCCCATATAGGAAGCATGCACTCAACGGCTTGAGCCACATCCACTCTTGCGTACCCGGATCACCATGCTGGGTATAGGAGATCATTTGTTACGTGACACCCTGTAAATTTTCCGCACTGATGCAAGTGCTATGCCATCATGGACAACACTGCTGATTACTCACCAGACTCATGCCTTCGTCTTTCTAGACATACAGTTAGATTATATTTCCCACGTGACTGAGTTCTGGCCAGTGGATAATCTATTCATCTCTTCTCGGTGGAGTGTGAAAGAAAGTGCTATGTGCCACTTCCAGGTCTAAAAAAGCTTTCCATGTGCAATCAATCTATCATATTCTTTTTCCTTTCCCTGGCTTGAAGCAGAGTCTCTTGAAATAGAGCCACAAACTGGAAGTAACCTGGGTTCCTGAATCACTGCTTAGATGAAAGCCAGCTGTCAACCAGGAAAACCCACTGTGGAGTTTACAAGAGCAAGAAATAAACTTCTATATTGTTTGCTCCATTATACATTGTGGGGTTTATTGGTTTCACCAGTTAGCCTATCCTAAGTAGTATAACTAGTATAGCCATGAATATCTCAGCATAAGAACATTGCTGATTAAGGATCATCCCTGGTATTGTGGTTTGACTATATAGCAGAACTAAAGACACTCATTTTCAAACAGGAATTTTCAGTAAGCACTTGTTTATGTGAATGTGCATATGTTTGTGTGTGAGACAAATTTTTTAGGAGCTATGACTTTTACAGTTCATGCTGTCTTTTAATCTACAAAACTAAAGTCCTGTATCTGCTTTTAAAAATAGCATGTAGTTGCACTGCACTTAACAGAATCTTATACCAATGTTGGAAGGGAGCAGATCTTTGTGAGAATGGTTTTATAAACTGGCCTATAGAGGCACTCCAGGGCAATCCCAACAAACCCCAAGGAAGTCCACGCAGCCGCCCATCAAGTAAGACCGCCAAGGCAGAATCTCCCTGCTCCCTCTTCCCATTTTACTGCCAGCCAGTAGAGTTTTATGAGCCTGACAAGTCATTCCTCAGGCTGTGGGAGCTGTGGTGAAGGATTAATTAAGAGGTCTTGACGACTTAATGAGATGTGTACAGGACATATGGGGGTGTGAGAAGCAAAAAGAAAATGACTTTCAGTGTTTAAGTCCAGCTGATTAGAGATTAGAAGATTTGAGGGCCCATTAAGAGAAATAAGGAAGTCAGAAAAAGAGGCGTTTGTTCCGAGAGGAAGATGAAGCATTCCACTTTGGCAGTTTGAGTTCAGGGTGGAGTTACTGCTCAGGTCCTTGCCAGCAGCCAACTCCTGTTTCAGGCGGTTTGTGATCTCTCCACTCCTTAGGCCCAGCAGCCCTCTGTTTTCTGACCCTAGCTAAGGCCCGGCATCTCTGCCTTTAACATGTGTTCCACATGCCACTGAGTGATCTCGCATGCATTTCCAAGGATGAATATGTTTTAGAGATGACTTGCCAGAAATTGGAGTTTCAAAAAAAGAAATCAAATGGAAAGCAGCCAAGTATAATTTATCCATATTTGATTTAATCCCATCCTCTTTTTAAATATAAGCTCTAGCCAAATATCTGCTTGGTTCTTGAGGGAAAGCATAGTCTAGATCATTTCTTCCATCTTAGTTGTGCCATAATACATTTGGGGGCTTATTTGTTTACCAATTACCTACCCTACCCTAGTACCACCATGAACCTTTTTGCATAGAAACATTGCTGAGTGAGGAAGACAGAAGTCACAATTAACCATCAAGAGATTTTCACCAGAGTAATTCCATTATCACATTATCTGAGTTTTGGGAAGAAACAAAACCTGAAAGCTCTAAACAAATGAAAACTTAATTTAAAAAGTAATTTTAGTTTCTGAAGTTACAGCTACAAATATTCCTGAGATATCCCAACCTGAGCTTCTAGCCTCCATTCGCCTGTCTTTGAGCCTCTTCAGGCATGCCACTCTCCCGACCGCACTGAGTGACCATCACCCAAAACAGCTTCAATAGCCCACTCTGATCACAGCCTTCCTTGCAAAATCTCACTCCATTGTGCCTGATGACTTTTCTCTTTGAACTCATTGATGTTCCCAAAGCTCTGACCCCCTACATTTTTGCCCAGATCCATTCCTCCATCCCACTCCTGGCCACCTCCCTGTCCAAGTTCCTTCTGATACAGCCTAGATTTTATGGCACATCACTGTAGCACATTTCTTGTGAGAATCAATTCCTTTGCCTCTGCACCACCCCCGCTAACTGAAGAGTCACGGAGCCATCCTTTAGTTAGCTGTCTTTCCCAGTCCCTTCAGGGACTGTTCCTGACCCCATCATTCTCTCCAGACTTCTTATTCCAACCCTGCCCTCTTCTACTTTAGCAGATGATATTTCCTTACAGTTCACAGATTAAAAAGTGCCTATCAGGAAAAATCTCTCTCACACTCTTTTTCTCATGGAGACATACTTTTTTTTTTTTTTTAAGATTTATTTTATTTATTTATTCACCCCTCCCTTGTTGTTTGTGCTCACTGTCTGCTCTCTGTGTCCCTTCATTGTGCGCTCTCTGCATCTGCTCATCTTCTCTTTTTAGGAGGCACCAGGAACTGAACCTGGGACCTCCCATGTCGGAAAGAGACGCTCAATCACTTGAGCCACCTCTGCTCACTGCTTTGGTGTGACTCTCATTGTCTTTCCTCTTTTGTGTCTCATTGTTTCATCATCTTGTTGCACCAGCTCACCACACCTGCCCATCAAGCCAGCTCACTGACTTGCTCCTCTTCTCCAGGAGGCACCGGGAGCCAAACCCGGGATCTCCCATGTGGTAGGTGGGAGTCCAATTGCTTGGGCCACATCTGCTTCCCAATACTATTTATAACTGTACCCATATTCTTCTTCTGTCCTGGAGGAGGAAACCTCTACCTAAGGCTGGCCTCTCCATCTGTTCTTTAGGTCCTATCTGCTCTCAATTCCTGACTTTACATTATCAATTATCTCTTCTTTTTCCTGCATTGTCAACTTCCTCTCTCCTGGACCCTTCCTTCAGCACCATGTAAACATGTTCAAGTTTCTCTTACCTTAAAAAGAACCTACCCTTGACCCACCCTTATTAATCCCCCTTACTATAAGAGTTGTTTGTGCTTCCTCTCTGCACATCCTCTTGTTCTTTCCTATTGGGGACTGAATCACGTTCCCCACAAAAAGTATGTCCAGGTTCCAATCCCTCATCCTGTGGGTGCGAACCCACTTGTAAATTAGTTAAGGTGTGTCCAAAGTGAATGAGGGTGAGCCTTAATCCAATATACTGAAGTCCTTATAAGCAAAGGAAATTGTACACAGAAAAGAAGCTACATGGAACAGCTAGAAGCTAGAAGTTAACAGAGTCTAGAAGAGAAAGAAGATGCTCCTGTATGCATTGCCGTGTGATGGAAAAGCCAAGGAACCCCAGAAGATACCACCCTGGGAGGAAGCAAGCCATGCAGCCTCTGAAACCATGAGCCAATAAATTCCTGTTGTTTGTTTTAGCAGCTAGGAAATGAAAATAATCCCCCACCCTTTCACAATTTGCCTAGTACTTCAAATACACTATTAAAATTACTCTTGCTAAGATAATTTCAGTGACCTCCAAGTCTCTAAATTAAAGACCATTTTTCTTTCTCTTAGTTGACTTCCCTGTAGTATTTAATGCCCACCCTCTTCAGATGCTCTCTCCTGGATTCTAGAATACCATTCTCTTTTGTTTCTCCTCTTGCCTCTCAGACCAGTCTTTCTCAATCTGCTTCCTGGGTTTTTCTTCCTACACATGTTTTAAAAAAGGTTACAAAATAAAACAACAACAAAGGGTATATCCTACATTTCTGCATTTGGTCTCCTTCTCTTCTCCCTCTTTATACTCTTACTGAATCACTCAATCACAGATCTGCCTCCTACTACCAATGCTCCCTCTAGGTGTTGCCAATGTAATGCTGGGTTTGGCACCACTGATCTGCATGATGAAGTCTTTACTCCTCATCATGACTCCAAATCCTTCATGACCTGGCCCCTGAGCACCTCTCTAGTGTTCTTTGACCACTCCCCTCTTTGTGCTCTAAACTGCAGTGGAAAAGAGTAACAGAAACAGTTCTTGCTTACTGTGCATGTACAGTAGAGCCCAATAATTAAGAGCTCAGACTTGGAAGCCTAAATTCAAATCCTAGATCTGACACTTAGTAGCTATGGGACCATGAGCAGATTTTTAAAGGAATTCTTCTGTGCCTCGGCTTCCTTATTTGTAAAGCGGAAATAATACCTACCTTATTTGGTAATATGACTATTAAAGAACTAAATATCTGCAAAATGATTAGAACTGTAGTTAACATGTAAGTGTCCAACAAATGTTATGTTTTGCAAACATTTGCTTATTTCAAGGAGTGAATGACAATTCAATTATGAGTACCACCTGGCTAAGGTAGAGGCCAAAAACTTGCTTTTCCCAGACCCTTCTGCAGACAGGGAGCACAGGTATCATGCAAGACTTAGATTCTAACAAGAGCAATGTGATGAAGTAGGCACCACACAGAATCCATTTTTTGATGAGGATGAGCAGTGGAGGCACTTGGCTTTAAATAGTGAAGAAGGTTCTGGTGTTTAATGCCCAGTGTAAGGAGTGTACAATGTGTTGTCTGTGCCCAGAGGTGGCAATGGGGTCTTCACTAGAATAGCCTTGCAGTATAGTCTAGGCATTTTACCTGGCTGGGTACCCTCCAAGCCTGACCCCCACTCCTAGGCTCTGTGGACTAGCTAGAATATCCTTTAATGACTTACTTTTCTACTTAAAGTGAGTATAGTGGGGTCTATTATTGGCAACTAATAACCCTGTTATTTTATTAGTGAGTAATAGATACATTAATATATGTTCCTTTTTAAGTGGTTTCTATTGTCTCTAAAACAAACAACCAAACAAGCACTACAATAGAAAGTTGTCTCTTTGCCCTGCTCTGCTCTGCATTGCAGAGGGCTTGAACTCTGCCACTCCTATATCCCAGACTTCTCTGCCAGGTGGCTTTGAGTCCAGTCAATGGGAGGTACTGGCAGGAGATGAAAGGTAGCAGGAAGGGGAGAGCCACTTTTCTTTTCCTTTTCTGTTTTTGATGCAAACCCGGGCAACAGCAGTGGCAGTGGCAGTGGCCGTGGCGTGTGTGAGCTCTGGGGTCCCTGCTCTAGTAGCATGGTTCCACAGGTGGCACAGCACTGTGGGCTCCATCCACCTTAGAGCTGGATCTAGAAGGAGCTGTGGTGGGGACAGGAGACTGGGTTCCCACAGCATTAGCGAATGTGGGGGCTTCTGGTTTCCTGCGGGTGGTGGCTTTTGTGGCTTCAATGGTCCCACAGCAGTAATGGGCACTCCAGAAACCTTCGCTATTGGGATCTTGGGCTCCAGGTAACAACATTATTCCCTTTATGCCCAGACTCGAGACAGTAGTGACCTCATACAGTAGTGACCTCATACAGTTACTAGTTTCTGAGTAACTGCACCATCTCCTTTTGTAGCCATTTCACTATATGTTAAATCCCTTCTCTTTAAAATACCTAGAATGGGGGCGGGGCAGATGTGACTCAAATGGAGGGGCATCCGTCTCCCATATAGAGGGACCTGGGTTCTATCCCTGGGACCTCCCGGTAAAATAAAGAAAAATATAGAAGGCTCTTGGGCCACTAGGCCCTGCAAGTGGGTGTGCCTCCAAGCCCTGAAAGTGGGTGAGCCCCCAGGCCCCACGAGCAGGTGAGCCGCCAGGCCCTGCTGAGGCACGCAGCAAGATGACGACGTAACAGTAAGTGACACAAAGGGAGAGCCAAGACGAGACCACCAAAAAACCAGGACAAAGCTGGTGCAGATGGTAGAACACCTCTTTCCCATATCAGAGGTTCCCAGGATCGAATCCCGGTGAAGACAGGAAGAGAAGGATAAGAAGAGAGGGCAGGAAACAGACACAGAGAATTGCCCAGTGAATGGATACAAAAACAGCAAAAATGGGGGGGGGGGTCAATAAAAATGAATAAAAGTAAAAGAAAATAAATAATAATTAAAAAATAAAAATAAAATACCTAGAGTGGTTTCTGTTTCCCTGATGATGCAGGAAGCAAAGTATAAAATTTTTTCTGAATTCTTGGAAATATTATTTATGATTATACTTCCTCAAAGAAAAATTCATTTCAAGTGGCCCTTGAATAATAATTAATAGCTTTAAAATATTTGCATTTGAATGTTATCCTATGCCATGTATGTAACTCATATACAATTCATATGATATAACTTACAAAGTTTAGAGGCTTTTATTTCAGCAAATAATGAGGATTGAAGACAGACCACCTGGGTTCCCTTGCTTGCTGTATAAACTTGAGCAAGTGTCTTAATTTTTCTTGCCTTTTTCCTGGTCTATGAAATGGAGATAATATTAGTGTCTAGTTAAAGGATTGGTCTGACAACCCAACACACCAATACAGATAGAGTGCTCAGGACAGTGCTTCAATAAATGCTAGGTGTGTTGTTATTGTTACTGTTGTTGTCATCATACTGAATTTTCCTGAAGCAAAAATAAAATAATTCTTAAAATAATTCCAACAGTGCCTGCACATGTTAAATCTAAAGTAAAACTTAAATCTAAAGTAAAACTAGTTTTTAAAAATCTTTGAAAAAAATCTTTGAAACAAAAAGCATTCTATTTGCCCTGTGTATTTATCAACGTTACCCTCTAACACATACCACTTAGAATGGCCTAAACACTTACAAACTCTAATATTCAGGAATCAAGAGAATGCCAGGAACCAAATATCTGTCTACATTAAATGCATTCAGTGCTCCCTCAAAAATCCAGCTTCCCACGAAAAGGGATGAGAAAAGAGAGCAAAAGTATATCTCAAATATACTATTCTTGTTAGTCCTTCCAGTTTTATTTTTTTATTTATTATTTTTGGTGTGAAGACAAATGGACCAAGACTTATTTTCTCTGGTCTAGTTTGAGATAATCAATAAAAACAAATAGTTATTGTCCACCTACTGGGTACCTGGCATTGTTCATGGCTCATGGGAGAGCCCTCATGAGGTTTACTGTCTAATGTAGTATTTTAGTTTCCCAGCTGCTAAAACAAATCCTATACAATGGATTGGCTTAACAATGGGAATTTATTGGCTCATGGCTTTAAGGCTAGGAGAAGACCAAAATTAAGGTGTCAGCAAAGCGATGCTTTCTCCCCAAAGACTGTGGCATTCTGGGGTGATCCTTGGTCCTTGGCTTTTCTATCACATGGTAATGTACATGGTGGCCTCTCCTGGCTTCTTTTTCCATAAGACTTTTACTCTGCTTATAAAGGACTCTAATAATCCAGATTAAACCCAACCTCATTCAATTGGGTCTCACCTTAATTGAATAACATCTTGAAGAGATATTTTTTTACAATGGATCCATACACACCGAATGTAGACCAAGACCATGTCCAAACTGGGGTATACAAGTCAATCTACCACATGCAGTTCTTTTAAAAATCAACCCAATATTATTTATAAATTGTTGATGTTGTCTATATTCATCTATTAGTATCTCATATTAAATTTAAAAGTGGCATTTTAAACTTTAAACTACAATTAAACCTGGGATCAGGAATGAAATTAGGTCTCTTTGTATATGTATTCCTTCATTTTAAAAAATGTATTGAATGCTTTCTCTGTACTAGAAAATGAGAAATTTTAGTCTAGATGTCTAGCTACTTTTTTCTGAGATATTTCTTTTATGTTAAATTAGAAAGCAGAATTCTATTACCATTATAGATTCGTATAGAGCACAGTTTTAGTAAGTGGCCTTTTTGTTTTTGCTGGAATTTAAATGTATCACTCTCAGATTTTGGACCAATAGAGCATAAAAGATCCTAAACAACTTATACTAGAAATTATTCAAGGTGATACTTTTCCACATAGAGTTTTTTTCAAGAGGAAAGCCTAGTTCATATTTCAATATGTCTAACTGTTTTTTACTGAACTGGAATAAATGAAATTTTGGCAAATTCATTCCAAAGGACCAGTTACAAATAACATTCATAAACTCCCCTACTTCCAATACGTCTACTACAGCACTATATGTAATACCTTATAAATCAATATATCATTGGTAGTCATGACTACGTAATGTCATAATCATATTGGTGGGTGTCCATTTCATTAAATTAATTACTCCTTATAGTGGTCTGATATAAAGAACTATATATTCTTTATTCTATACATTTGGCCAAAAAAAGGATGTATTTTAAACATGTGTCTTATATACTGTTCTAGTTTTTCTAGCTACTAAAACAAATACCATACAGTGAGTTCAGCTCAATAACAGGAATTTATTGGCTCACAGTTTCAGAGGCTAGAAGGCTTGCTTCCTCCCGGGTCGGTATCTTCTCACTGGCTGGTAATCTTTGGGGTTCCTTGGCTTCTCCTTCATATGGCAGTGCACATGGCAATGTCTTCTCCTTTTTTCTCCAGGTTCTGTTGCCCTCTGGCTTCTGGCTGCTTCCCATAGCTTCTCTCTCCATCTGACTTTCACTCTGTTTGTAAAGGACTCTAATAATCCAGATTAAAGCCCAACCTGATTTGGTTGAGCCACATCTTAACTGAAGTAACTTCTTGAAGAGATCTTATTTACAGTGACCCCACACCCACCAGAATGCAGATCAAAACCAAGAACATGTTCAAACTGGATATACAATTCAGTCTACCACATGTACTAATAGCTAATAAATATTGAATGTTTCCTAATAAAGCACTTTACTTGAATTGACTGACTTAATCTTCATAAGACTCCATGGGGTGGATACTATTAAGTCCACTTTATAGATGGGTAAACCGAGGCATGGAGAATTAAGTAACTGACCCAAGGTGACTCAGGCACAGTATAGAGTTGGAGTCAGGACTTGAATGCAGTACAGTCTGGCTCGAGGTCCTGTTCTTGGCCACTGCCTCACACCCTCCTATGCCAGTCTCCCTGCCCAAAACAATTTGCTTCTGCCTCTCCTTATTTGCTAAAACCCAAGAGCTGTTTTCTTCCATTGTTTTAATCCCAAGAAAAGTGTTCAAAACTATAACTTCCTTTCCTGTCTCATATCAAGTAATAATGGTTCTGGTGTTCTGGACATTGATTTAGATGCCTCTTTTTACTGTATGTTCTTTGGAAGTGTCTATCATTATAATGCCTATGCACTCAGACACATATATGAGACACACTTAAAAAGACAGAGATAAATGTCTCCTGGTCTTTATTATATTTTTATGATGTGAAGAATAATGCAGAGGACAGATAATGGAGTAAGACAAGGAAATGTGGGAGGAAGCTTCTTTCACTTTTTCTTTTTGGCTGAATCACTGGACAATAACTGAGACCTTGGCTCTCTTGGCCTGGATTTCTGAATCTTGGACCAAAAAACAGAGAATTAATGGTAACACTGAGGTTCATAGTATAAACCACACTACATACAACCAATCCGTGCACTGTCACAGACTTAAATTAAGGCACATAGTGGAGGAGCATGTTGGATGTTAAAGTGTTTTAATTAGGTTTTCTTGTACTTCCAAAACCTGTCTACTGGTTTGAGTCCTTTATGGACCCCAGAAAATTTTTTCTTAAAGAAAACCCATTGCTGTGCCTGTAAACCTATTGTAGGTGGGATCTTTTGATTACATCAGTTAAGGGAACTTCCTTTTTTCCCTCTCCTCTCTGCCCCTCCCCCCCATTGTTTTTTTTGTTTGTTTTTGCGCTCGCTGTCTGCAGTCTGTGTCCATTCGCTGTGTGCTCTTTCTGTGTCTGCTTGCCTTTTTCTTCTCATCTTTCTCTTTAGGAGGCATTGGGAACCGATCCCGGGACCTCCAGTGTGGGATAGAGGCACTCAGTTGCTTGAGCCACTTCATCTCCCTGGTCTGCCGCGTCTCTCACTGCCTCTCCTTTGCATCTCCTTTTGTTGAGTCATCTTGCTGCATCAACTCTCTGCATCGCGGGCCAGCTTGCCTTCACCAGGAGGCCCCAGGTTCAATTCATATGGTAGATGAGAGCCCAATCGCTTGAGGCACATCCGCTTCCGGGGAACTCAAGTAGGGCATGATCCAGGGTGCCTCTTAATCCTCTTACTGGAGTCTTTTATAAACAGAGGAATGATAGCCACAGACACAGAGAAAAAGACCAGCAGAGACAGAGAGGCATCTCCAGAAGTAGACAAACCAGAAGAGAGAAAAGCCACAGATAGAGCAGCCCAAAACTGAAGCAATGATGTCCAGAGGAGAAGGGAGAGATGAGTGGACACCACCATGTGCCTGATCACCCACAACTGAGCTTGGGGAGAAAGTGTGCCTGGAGGAGAAGGCAGAGACTGGCAGAGCCACCATTGTGCCTTGCCACATAGCAGGAGTCCAGGATTGCCAGGAGCCAACCTTTCGGGAGAGACTGTTGCCTGATACCTTGATTTGGACATTTTTCCCAACCTCGAAACTGTAAGCTTTTATTTTTTTTTTAAATAACTTTTTCATATTCACAAAATTAAAAGAATATAAAAAGGCAGCTCAACAGGTTATGGAAACATTACTCCTAAGAAGTTCATTTTCAGGCAATTTTTTTTGTTTTGTTTTGTTTTCAGGCACTTTTATCTGATCTAATTCCAACTGCTAACTTCCCTAGTGTTCAGGAAGATACACAGATGAACACAGATTAGTTAAATAACATAGTCAAGTTCCCCTTATTAATGAAAAAAATGAAGAAGAGAAAAAAAATGCTTAATCGTATTCTTATCTCATAAAACCAAACCCCATATTCTTTTTTTAACCTTTGGAATTAACATAGTACCAACTTTGCTTTTGCTAAAAAAACATTACAATGTTGTTAACTATAGTCAATAAATTATGCTAGTTACATTTTCCCCATGTATCTCCAGATTCTTAACACCCTGTAGTAGAATGAACATTCCTATATTTACATTATTAACCACAATCCTTATCTATTTCCAAAATCATTGTTATACATTCCCAATATTATCCTCCAGCTGTCCTCCAACTAACATTAACCTTCCTAGACTACTTGTTTCAGCCACAATCACATCCATAAATCAACAGTTTGTTAACATTCATTATAATGTGTTACCATCAAATCCAACCATTACCACATATTTACATTTTACCTTATTAAATATTCTACATACATCCAGCATCTTCTCCCCCTTCTCATCCTACATTCCATCTCCCACCAACCTATATTAGAACTGTAAGCTTTTAACCTAATACCCATTATAAAAGCCAACACATTTCGGTATATTGTTCCTAGCAGCTTTTAGCAAACAAACACTGTCTTTGGATAAGATACAGAATGTATCTGCCTCATAATGAATTCCACAGTATATAACAATTATTGCACTGTTATATCAAGAATCTAAGTTGTTTACATATTAGATACTACTGGCATAAATTATTAGTGAAACAAAAATGTCATGTATAAATATACTAGAAACACATTCAGATAAATTGATGGAGTAAAATCCAACTCTGTATTCTCATGTTTTCACATTCTTTTCAGCACAAGTGCTTCTTTTATTAGTTTATTTATTTACAAGTAATTTAATTAAGTTAATGATTTTAGTCTTATTGGGTTCTGTTTTCACCCAGTTGGGAATATAATGGACACATGCTCAGCTCCATGTCCAGGCTTTGTCCTTTCCGGAGATCTCTGGGATAGTCAGTAATGACCATTTGTCATTCTTATTATTGTCAGGCCTCAAGCCAGTGGCCTGAAAGGTGAGGGAAGTGAGAAGGCGCAGGCTTTCAAGACCCTTTGAGGATGTTCATACTATTGGCAATGTGTGAAAGAGCTGCTGGTGCCCTGGGAAAAGGCAGGGAGCTTTCTATTTAGAAACAACTTCATAGATCACTGCAAAGGCCATTGTTCTCCAGGGGCAGCAGTGAAAGGCATGGACAGAAAACAAGGAAATCTCTGTTTAAATTTGATGTTTGTTCCAAATGTCACTTTTGGTACTATAACTCTTAAGGAATAAATTGAATTATAATGAAAACTCAAAAACACAGGGAGAAGACAGGAGATCACAAAAGAAGTGCAGTAATTTACACCACCAAAACATCTTTTACATTCTGAATTTAAAGCATTTTTTAGTCCTGAAATGAGTATAGTTCCTATTACCCAAACAAAAAGACAAATTTGTAGCTTACTCATTCTGGACTTTTCCTCCTTAATCATGCTAAGTGAAATGCATAGTACCTGGTCTTTTAAAATATATATATAAAATATTCCATCATTTATTTATGAAGACCACATATTTAAATAGAAATGTCTCATGAACTTTATATTGCTTCAAAAATATAAGTAATAATAATGATGATGATGGTGATTTGAACTAATGGTGTGCTTACAGTGAGACTCCCCCCAAAAAGTAAATCTTTCACTGCTAAATCCATTTTAATTGAATTGTTCTTACAATTAAAAGATTTCAAATCTTTTATTGTTACTTAATACCTTTATTCTCTTACAGCATTCTCTTACTAGGCCTTTTGTGTGTATGTGTATTATGTGATGTCACATTACATTAGTCTTCAAAGCAATAGCAAAGAATCAATTAGTGGTGATTGAAGTTAGCTTGTTTCATGTTTATTTCTTTTTGTTGCTGTCCAACCAATAGGAGCATACAATAAGAAAAGGTGGTAGGTTACTGAGTCTGCAGAAATGGTTCACCTTAGACTTTTTTTTTTTTTTTTTTGAATCTCTGTGTCTTCTGTCTCATCTCTATATTGAGCCATCTTTCCTAACAGTTCTGAGATTTCAAGAAGTAATTATTTACAATTTCTGTAATGCTATGCTCTCCATCCATCTATTTGCCATTTAATATATAATATAATTACTTAGAATAGTAATACTGTACTATTCTAAGAATGCTGACAATATCAACTCTACAACATACTTCTGTGATGGGTTTCATTGTGTCTCCCCAAAAGATATGTTGAAGTCTCAATCCCGTACCTCAGCATGTGACCTTATTTGGAAATAGATAGGGTTGTTACAGATGGGATTAGGCAAGTTAAGATGAGGGTGGACAGCATGATTAAGGGGGAAAAGTCCAGAATGAGTAAGCTACAAATGTGTCTTTTTGTTTGGGTAATAGGAACTATACTTATTTCAGGACTAAAAAATCCTTTAAACTCAGAATGTAAGGGGAGAGGACATACTGATAGACACACAGAGAAGACAGCCGTGTCACCATAGAGGCAGAGAGTGAGTTACGCTACAAGCCAAGGAGCACCAAAGCTTGCCGGCCACCACCAGAAGCCAGGAGACAGGCAAGAACAGATTCTTCCCTACAGACCTAAGGGAGAGCATGACTCTTCCAACACCTTGATTTCAAACTTCTGGTTTCCAGGACTGTGAGACAATTAATTCCTGTTATTTAACATCCAGTTTGTGGTACTTTGTTATAAAAGCCCTAGGAAACTAAGACAACTTCTCTCTATTCTTCTTGCTTTGTCTTACTTTTTGCTAAGCTTTATAGTGACTAAAAACTTAAAACAAATTTCTTTATTCCTGAAACCAGATCATCGCATACATTCATAAATATGTACTGTTTATATATTGTTATTATTGAAATCTGTAGCCATATTCACCACTAAAAAACAGTATCTTAGAAAGCACACAGTCCACCGCTGTATCTTGCAGTTTCTGATCTGATGGTCTCAGCTGTTTCTTCCATAGTTTCTGTGGAAACCCAGAAGGCAAGAGACATTGGCATAAACAAACGTGAGAATCCTGGGTTGGGGAACCTGGGTTCTAATTCTGATTCTGGCATTGTGGTATTTGGAAAATTCAGTTTTCTCATCTGTAAAACTGTAAGAACACTTATACTCCTTGTCTCACTGATTTAAGGGTTATATGAATTATAATTTATTAAACACAGTGCATGGCCCCAAATAGTTGGTTAATAAATGCTCATTTCCTTTCCCTCTCTTGAGCCCCGGCTTCCTCATCTGTGAACCAGCAGTAATAATACCATTATAGCCCCATACTGTATTGGTGCTTGTGCATCATGCCAGCTCATGAGAGTTGACTGTTCAATTTTCAAGAACTTTGAGAGAGTGTTTTCAAACACAGCCAATAATAAAATTAAACTATATAAACTAACATTAAATAAGTTATATTAAAAACAAAGGCAATAAATATTGAAAACTCATGACTTCCTAATTACTTTACTACACTTTACTTTGTAGTATGCTCTTGAGGCTATCTATGTGTATTTTTTCTGTATGGTGGAAACACTATATAAACAACACCATGTTCAGTGAAGCCTTCGTGTCGGTAGTTTGAAATTGGCCATGGTGGAGTATTTACACCACAGAAATTATCAAGTACATTAAAGCAGGGTTTTTTCCCCTAGAGAGTTAATTGTTATCAGCCCTCCACATACCTGATTTTGAAATGGAAAAGTATTATACACATATAGTTTTAGAAGTTCCTTCTAAGTCTGCAACTCTAATATTACTATAATTCCATTTTGGAAATGCTGTGCAATGAGAGAAATAAATGCTGTTAGTGGTCATGAAACATCAATAGTTAGGTTAGGGGAGGTGGCCCTGAAGATTGGGCATAAAAATGAGTTAAATCCTCAGTTTTAGATAGATATTAAACATGTGACCAGAAACATTTGGCAGCCAATTATTTCAGGAAGTGAGTCCTGCAGATGGCCCGAAATATCCTTTAGTCTCTAATTCATTCTAATTATAATCTGTAATTCAGTGGCTCCCTTTTTAGAGTAGACATGACAATACTTGCATGTCTATTCTTTATGGTGTCATGGCGTATATTTATAGGGCACCTTGTTGATAGAGGGGTCAGTGCACTTTGTAAAAAATTCTTTCTGAGCAGTCCCAGCCTTAAAACCTAATTATATAAGACATGGATGCTCAAGTGAAGTCAAGGATTTTACCCGTGAAAATCTATTTTAATTACCCGAGACTATGATTCCACAAAGAATGGCTTATTTACCCAAAAGTCCTATGAAAAGAAAGAACTGAATATGGACTACTAATGATGTGGTATTGCTATATATTTTTCAATTAGTGCTTGGAGTACTTTTTCTTATTAGTGCTATTTAAAAAGCACTTAAATCCTTAAACCTCTACTTTAAAGCACATGTTTATACCTAACCCCTTTTTCATTTTGAAGTAACAACAGTTTGAGTCTGCTAAAGAAACAATCACAGCATACCAACTTTGAAAAAATAAAAAATTATAAATTGTTGTTTGTGGTAAATACTATAAATTAGTCATCTTGAAAATAGAATCTGGAAAATACAAAGAATAAGAAACAAGTTAATTTATTGGTACTTCCAACGATGATTTTATCTCTCCTAGACTAACTCATTTTATTTCTCCAAGAGACTAGTTTCTATTACAAATTGTTTTATTATGAGCCAAGTTATTCTAACCTGATTATGTAATTTGGGAGGAAATTATGAGAAAATCATATTTTATTAATAAATTTTATTCCTAGAATTTTGCTTTTAAATTATTAAGTCCTTTTCCTAACCACATTTTTTCTTATATTAGTGCATAGTGTTCTTTTAGATATTGTAATTATGAGACTCAGTTCGGTCTCTACTGTCTTGCTTAATGATCATGGATAAATTAATATAATTCTTCTGATTATTTTCTTGTACTCATAAAAATTAGGAATAATAGAGCCAAAGAAAAAGAGTTCTAAAAATGTTTTCCAAGCAAAAGTTGATTTCCACAAATTTTCTTATTGAAGATGATATACCACTTCTCTTCACACTAAAGGATGTACCAATCTCATATAAGGGTTCAAAATGCTGTCAAGAGAGCATCCCTCGTGGTTGTTTTAACTTTCCACTAAAACACAGAACATGGAGAGAAATGAACATTCACAACACTAAAATCTGAAAGTGGACATAAAAACTGAAAGTAGACATATAAACTACATCAAACTGAAAGGATTCTACACAAATTATAGGGTGCATTGGCTGGATTGAGGAAAAACAGGCAGGCGTCAACTCTTACAAGAACATCTGGACAATGGTACAAGATATTTAGAACCCCCCAACTCTACCCCATTTGTCACTGGCAACAAAGAATGAGGATGTTCACCCATTTAGAAAATTAGGCAGTCAGTTCTCCATGTACACCACTCCCCAGCACGCTCACACATACTTCCTGCATTCCAGTGAGGACAGGAGTTGGTGATCAAATGCTCCACCACTTGTCCTTGGGAGAGACAACTCTGAGGTAAATTCTACATGTTCCCAATGGAATGGAGCCCCAGTTGTCCACAGTTGCAATGAGCTCAATAACATTTATTGGCTTTCTCTCCTTTCTCTGCCTCACACTCTAGATTCTTAGGAGCACACTGAAAATTAACTACTTGTTCCTGAGTCCTTATCTGAGGCTCTGCTGTCAGGGGAACCCAAACTTCCCCTTTCTTTGACTTCTCTATACTTTTACTCACCCTTTGAGAGCTTAGTTTGAAGGTCACCTCCTCAGAACAGTGCTACCTGACTGCCCCACCTTGATTTAGATGGCTCTATATTATAACACTGTAAGTTGATTTACTGGAATCTTCCCCAAAACATTAGACTGCAGTCTCCCTGAAGATAAGGACATTTTCCTTTTGCCTTTGCACACCAGTGCCTGGCGTATTATAGATAGGCTTTCAATAAATGTTTGTTAAGTAGATGATTTAAAGGAATAAATAAAAGAATCAAAGGGGAGAAAAAGGGTGAAAAAAGAATGACAGACGGACTTCCCTTGCGAACATAATACAGATCAGGAGTTTGTGCTGGATCATCCCAAAATGTATTTTCCCATAAACACACTGTATTCCCTATTTTTGGCTTACATACTCATCTCATAAAAAATATCCCCAAAAAGAGATGTCATTTTATAATTCCTGGATAATATATAAAGGACTTGGTAAAAATGAAGGTGTCTGAGGTCGTTTCAGCAGCTTTCAGAAGAAGAAAGCTCCCATCTTAGCTAAATCCTACAAGAAATCATTTGGAAATTCCCCTTGATAGATAATCCTGAGGAACAAAAAAGAAATCACAAGCTCACACTTGGAAAGTTTTTCATACCTACAGCAGGAATGGCAGCCAGGGGCAATCTTGGCTCTGGAATAGTGGAACAAATGCTATGCCAAACGTTGAATGAATCTAGTGGTATGTCAGGTAGGAAATGCACAGACAAATAAGGGCCCCGCAGCGTCCCCTCCCCCCACTGCTGAAGAGAAAGGGGCCCTCCTGTGGGATGCAGAGCTGTGGCTGCCACGACTAATGCCTGGTTGTTGGTGAGACAGATGGAAATCCTGGTTATATGGCACTGCTGAGTAAACGAAGAGAAGTTTTATCCCTTAACTTACTTTGGGTCAGGGGAGAGGTGTAGAGAAGGGGGAAATCCAGTCTTGCCAGGAAGAAACCCGCGAGCGAACTGAGGTATGCAAGAATGACAGGTGGCTTTTTTGTTTTATTAAGATAGAAACTCTTAAGTCAGGAAGAACAAAGGCACCTCATACAAGTATAAACCTTCTAAACCAATGTTTTATAGACTGCACGTTGTGACCATTAATGGGGCATGAAACCCACTTCACAAATTTTTAGAAATGAAATAGAATGGAATAGATTAGAGTAGAAAAATATCAGAATGCACATTTTTTTGTGGGCACGTGTGTGAATGATAGACCACAATATAAAATGTTTTCTTCACTCCAGATTGCGGTTAAAAAAAAAAATGTTTGAAAGTCCCTACTCTGGGTCAGTGTTTCTACAAGTGTGGTCCAGGGCCGTCCATATCAAAATAGCTGATCAGATAAAAATGTGGATTCTTGGTCCCACTCCCCAAAGTTTTAACTGAATAGGTCAGGAGCGGGTCCCAGGAATCTGCATTTTAGAGGTCCTGCACATGATTCTAACTTGCACTTAAGTTTGAAATAGAGATGAAAGCAGCATCTGTAAGGCTGCAGTGAATAGATGCTAAGAATTGGTTGTCATTTTACTTTCTTGCACTGCAAAGAGTTCCCTGTGATTAGTTTTGCAGGGAAGAGCTTCGGCCTTGATAAGCAGCAGTGTAGCTTAGTGGTTAAAAGGGTTTCTTTAAAGCGAGAAAGACTCACTGTGACATCTTGGAAGTCTCACTTCCTTTTCCTTGTCTGTACAAGTGGGATTAACAACTGTACCTACTGCATAGAGTTACAAGAATTAAATGAGATAAAGCAACTGGCACATAGTAATGTAGTTAATTTTAGCTATAATCATTTTTAAGGTATCTACCAACACTTTGAGAGAAATTTTACTCAACTCAACTTGACAGACATTAGTTGAGTGAGAAAAGAACAATGCTAGGTATTTTTGGAAAGGCAAAGATGAAAATCAGTCCCTGCTGTCATGAAGCTTACAAATCGGCTATGGTAATAGATGTTTACATAGACATAGCCTTACAGATGACCCAATTCACCCTCCTTTACTAGATGAGGACCTGAGACTTGAGAGTCTAAGCAAGTTGCTCAGTCACCTAGTGGAGGAGTCAGAACAAGAACCTGGCACTGGAACCCGGGCCGGTGTCCTTCCACCAGAGTGACCACAAGGAAGCTGACCTCAGTTCCTGACAGTGGTGTGCTAGTAAATGTTTAGCATAAAGGCTATATAGCACACAGTTTAAAAACAATAGCTCATAAAACAAACAATACTCTTTATTATAAGTTCCATATGCCCAATAGATTCTAACGGAATGCTTTTGTTGATTTTTGCTGAATTCTTGTATCCGTAGCCAACTTATGGTTGCAGTTCAATCATGGTTTGACAGGTGGAAATCCATTAACTCTTTATCCAATACAATTGTTGTCATGAAATCTGATGCATGATCTACTGTTAAACTATTTCTCATTCTCATACAAATTATATTCATTAAACTAAAACCTCGTTTAGGTTCAGCACACCTCAGTTAAAACTTCATTCATCAGTGATGTGAGTGATTACTTTGCTGAATCAGATTGTCTTTTTCTGAATATTGTACTAGAAGAATAATTACTCCATTTTTTGTGTGCTATTCACAATATAATATATGAACACAACACACTTTTATGTTTAATTTGCATTGTTTACATTTTCTCTATCACTTTTTAAAATGTAGACCAGAGGCGGGCAAACTTTTTCTGTAAAGGGCCAGATGGTAAATATTTTAGGCTGTGGAGGTCATGTGGTCTCTGTCACAACTACTTAATTCTGCCCTTGTAAACTGAAAACAGCCCTAGACAATACTTAAATGAATGGTGTGTCTGTGTTCCAATAAAACTTTATTTACAAAAACAGGTAGCAAACAGGTTCTAGTTTGCTGATCCCTGGTCTAGACAATCAACAAAACAATAAATCAAACCCTGATGTTTGCCAATTTCCATTGTGTAAAATATTTGCCCCATTATTGATCTCAGGCTACCCAGAGGGAAATCACTGAAAGTGGAATTCGAAAGAAACGCACAGTAACATGCCATTTATAGTATTTGCCATACAGGTACAGTTGACATAAATAGCCTCAACCTTGCAAAATATAGTAAAATAACTAAGAAGAGATGAACTTTGAGTATTTATCACCTTTGTTTTAAATATAATTTACCTTTAAGTTTACATAATTTAATTTTTATTAGTGGCTACATATAAAAACTGGCTCACAAAATTTCTGAAAATTTAACAATTGGCTCTCACAAGCCAGTGCAAGCCAGCTCCAGCACCCCAGTGGTTCCAGACCTCAGTCCCTGGCCAGGCCCCTCGCAGATCTATGCACCAACCCAGCCCCTGCCCCTCGCATCCTTTCCGACTTTAGGAAAATGTGCCTTTCTGAAAGAGCTCAGAATCCTGGTTTCTAGTATGTATCCTACTTCCCCATTAATTCATTTCTGTAAAAGCACCTCCTCTCCCAGTTATTATTCAGATAGTCTTACCTGAAGGTGATTAAACTTCTGAGCAAAGCTGCACTGACTTGGAACTCACAGAACCAAATAATTGCTCATGTGTTTGCATTGTGAGTCATATGTGGTCCAAAAGAATCTGTACACACTTTGGAAGTTTCTGAAATTACAGCATTGGCCAGCCTGAGAACCAATAACTCTGGATAGAAAGTAATATGGATATAAGTCAGTATATGTGAGCAGAATCAGGTGACCTGTATTTTAACTTAGTCCCAGCATACCCAGTGTAATCTTGGACAACTGATTTCACTTATTTAAATATCAAAATTTTCCCCTACACAAAAAAAGGGTGGTGATAATGCTTGGTATTTTTTAAAGTTTGTAAGGTCTAATATTGTTTAAGTGATATGAAAGCATTGGCTAATAGGGTATTGAAAATGTAGGTCATCATTTATCACCTGGACGTGACTGTGAGGATTCTCCCAAGTTTATTTTCTCCCAAGTTTTGAAAAATGTATTTAGATTCTTAAGGCAAATTGAAACTACCAGCTAAAATTACCTTTTTAATTTTTATCTTCATTTACTTTAGCTGTATTCTCCCTGTCCCTCTATGACATAAGTAATTCAGAAGTGATGGCTTAATGTATTCAGGCATGTTTTTTTGTGTGTTTCCTTTGGATCTGGAATGGTCTATGGCACCACGTCTTTCCTTTGTCTGCTCTTCCTTTCTTATTCTATATTTCCTATTATCTCTTTCCTTTCACGTTTTCTTTACTCTTGCTTCCCAGAGTACATATATAGCTAAACATTTCAGCCTGGTGTGTCTCAAAGAATTGGCCACAAATTGAATCAGTTTGAGACATAAATTTACTTAACAATGTATGTGAATCTTCTTTAAATAGGAGGCAACCTAGAGTCCAATGATCACTAAATCGATATTTATCAGACTTTTTCTGTTTCTACGTTATTTCCAGATTATACCTTCCACCATGTTATGGGTGCAAACTATCAAAACACAACCCTCCTAAGAATACTGTGTCTCTCTAATCATACAACACAGGTACAGGAGTTCACTCTGGTAAAGAGCAGCCTTTGATAACTCTCGTTCTATGTTTTCAGTTCATGCTTTAGTCTCATGAGAATGCCAGCCTTACCCGTGGGGCCTTCCAGAGCCAGACCTACCATCCTACTTTGAAGACCCAGTGTGAAATCTGTATGCTTAATGCCCCAGATCTAATTATTTTTCACTAGCATTGTACATAAAGGTAAATTTAGAAAATCACATCGAGTTGGGGAATATATTTCTTATTTTTAGTATAATACCATACTTATACTGAAAAGCTTTAGTTAATAAGTATTTTGTTTAGGAGAGTAGTTGTGAAAGGGTTATCCAACACAAGTTCTATTTGCTTTTGTGTGTGTATGGACTTGAAAGAGAAAATGTGCACTTTTGTATCTGCTAAGATTAGCCACAAGTAACTGTGGTTAGCTCTGCTGAAATTCCTCATCCTAATGATGCAAACAAAAATCACAAAGAAAAGAGCTTTAGGTTTCAGAGGTGACTCACAAAGTCTAGCAATCCATCTTGGAAGGCTTAGCAGGCCTATTTTTGGGCTGTTCCCAACACATGGCAAGGCTGAAGAATCCCAGGTGTTCTTGTTGAGAGCAAAGTGAGAGCAAGAGGAGCAAGAACATGCTCATTAAAGTAGGTTTCTGGTGGGAGATGAATCTGACTGGCAGTTCTGCATTTCTCCTTGTGGTGACCCCTTTACTTGTTAGAGAGGGACCTCTGAAGTCCAAACGTATCTGGGTTTAATGAGCTGCAGTCCACGAGGGACCCAGGGAGGGCAAAGAAGTGCCTGCTTGGTGGACCAAGAACAGTGCATTGTGTATTTCGTGGATACTACACTATTTTAATAATGTAAAACTTTTTCCTTTGTGAGACTCCTTCTATGTCTTGGAAGCTTGAAATGCCATACATGTATATAGGAAACCTTGGGCTATGACATAAATAGACTAATCAAGTTGACTAAATTAATGATTCTTTTATGATGAAATCCCTAAACTCTTAAAAATGATTTGATAAGATCAGCAGCAGCCATTAATTTCTTTATCTTAAATGAAGATGGAATAAAATTGGAGAAACTTCTCTTGTGGACCTGCAGATGTAGGATGGCTAATCGGATATAAAAGATCTTTGATAATAAATAGGCCAGGGAATTTGGTTACCATATTGATTGATCATTTTTAATCTATCTGATACTATTAACAGCAAGAATACTACTTTGTCTATGCAGAGATAGAAAGCAGATTAGAGGTTACCAGGAGTATGGGGGAATAGGGGTGAATGGGGAGTGTTTGTAAAAAAAAAATTTTTTTAAGTGACATGGATTAAGAGCCCAGTGCCATGTATGTAACATAAAATGCCTGCTCACAAGCATACCACTAAATGTTTTACAAGGACACATACAAATAAAAGGATATACATCAAATACATTAGAATGGTGGAGTGAGAAGTGGGATTAGAATAGAAATAAATAAGACCTGGTAGAGTCTAATGAGGAAAATGTGCCAGGAACCAGGGAGTTAAAAAACAAGAGAATACTTTGTCTTTCACTGCACATTTAAATGAAATGACAAATAAATGTGTTTCTTAGTGAAAGCAAAGTGAGAAATTGTATATAACAGAATTGTGAATAGCAAAGTGGCAATTTATATATGGCGAGGGAACAGAATTTTATACAAAAGATAAAAGGTGTGATGTCTGTAAAAGAAAATGTATGAAAACTACAGCAGTGGCAAAGGTTTCAAGAAACACCAAGTGTGTATCATAAGCTAAGTTAAGCAGTAACTTGGCATTAAGTGTTATAAAAAAAGATTTTTTTTCTTTTGGCATGACATTTTGAAAGACTTTTCCATCACTCAGAAGTAAGTTGGCTTTTTTTTTCTGCCAGTATTCTAGAAATAAATTAGAATGCAGTTAAGGTATATGAAAAACTTTTCTACTATTAGCATAAAAATTAAATGCAAAGAAAAACTCTCTCTGCTTTCCAAATCAACATGTTAAATGTCCTCTTTACAGAATCAATTACATACAACTGCTTCATGGTATAAATTTGTTTTCTCTTGTTTAAATGTAAGTTCTAAATCTTTGGAATTTTAACTTAAATACTTAATTTTCTATTCTGCTATGGATTATGTAACTCTGGTCAACTCACTTAATTTTTCTTTGCTTTGGTTTCCCAACAAAAAAATGAAGTTTATAATCTATCTCCTTTTCATGCTTTGTAGGGTTAAGTTAAACTGAGCACAAATAAAATATTTTTATATGGTATAATAAGGGTATTACATAAAGTGAAAGTAATGAGACTTTTTAAAAATTCAAATTATTATACAAAAAACACACACAAAAAACCCTGCTTAATTTCCAAATAGATGGAATTTAAGTATACAATCTAAGTCAACCCTGAGCATATTGGGTAGGCAGGGGAAGAAAATGATACAGCAACAGATGTATTTATTGGCCACTTTCTATGTGCCAAGCATTTCTCATGCACTATTTCATTTAACTGTCATGATAGTTTGAGCTAAATACTTCTATGAGATCTACTTTACAAACAAGAAAATCAGGCCTCACAGAAGCCATGTGCTTGCTGCCTAAGTTCATCCAAATGGGACGTGGAAGAGGCCAAGACTTGAACCTTATCCTGCTTGATTTCAAAGCCCATGTTCTTAACCACACTGCTCTGTGACTGCCTCTCCAACCTGGGGTTCCCTGTGTGCACAGTCCAAGACTTCAAATGCCACAGTAGTGAAAGTCAACACCCAATTTCTGACATCTTACCTATTCAAAATTTCACAATGAAATGCACATCCTTTTGCCATCCAAATGAAAATAAACTTGGGAGAATCCTTCCATGTGAGCTAGTAGCTCAGAGGCTGTGGAAACCTTATGGCTCCTGCTTAGGTAATTGCCTGGAGATGCCCAAATGTTTGCCATCCATTTTTTGAAAGCTTCAAACAAAACATTTAAGTTTGCTACCTCAAGAAAAAAATACAACCATGCATTATTTGGAAGTTGTTTTTTTTTTTCATCTATAGAATTATAATAGATATTTTCACTTCTTCCCCACAAGGAAAATGTTATTATTATCTGGGAAAATGATATCTTAAATGCATAAGGATTAAGAATCATCTGTGTGACATATATGAGGATATTCTAGATATTTTAGTTTCTTGGCTTCTAAAGCAAATACCATGCAGTGGGTAGGCTTAAACAATGGGAATTTATTGGTTCACAGTTTTCAGCCTAGGTGAAGTCCAAATCTAGGTGTTATCAAGGTGATGCTTGCTCTCAGAAGACTGTGTTCTGGGGCTGCCTGCTGGTGATCCTTGGTCCTTGGCTTTTCTGTCACATGGCAATGCACATGGCCTCGTTTTCTGGCTTCTCTTCCGGGTTCCATTGACTTTCTGCTTTTGGCTGCTCCTTCAGTTTTTCTCTCTGTCTGTGGCCTTCCCTACAGGGCCTTCAGTAATAGGATTAAGATCCATCCTGATTCATCTGACTGGGCCACATCTTAACTGAAATAATCTCATCAAAAGATCCTATTTACAAGAGTTCACACCCACAGAAATGGATTAAGGTTAAGAATTAGTTTTGCTAGCAATTGCTGAGGGAGTGATATTGAAATCATAATTGTGATTATGGATTTGTCTGTCTCTTCACTCAGGTACCTCAATGTTTGCTTCTAGTGTTTTGAAACTGTGCTTTTGGTAAATATACATTTAAGTTTGTTGTCTTCCTGATGAATTTTGGTCCTATTATCATTATGAAGTCCTTCTTTATCCCTGGTAATAACCATTGTCACAAAACCTACTTTGTCTGATATTAATATAGACACTCCAGCTTTCCAATGATTAGTATGTATAAGATACATACTTTTTATAATCAATAACTTTCAACATGTCCATGTATTTAAATTTTAATTGTCATTCTTGTAAAAAAGAAAAAAAAAATCATCTTTGTGAAATAAGTAAAACAAGTCAAATACTCACCGACTTCACCAGTACTTAATACAGTTTATCTAGCTAAATATTTTAATGTTGTTAATTTTCCATAACAGCCTTATTTAGAGGAAATACATAGATTAGATTAATTTTTTTTAAAAATGGAAAGAACTATACCCTAAATAAAGGGAAGAATGATATAGAGTGACTGTTACTTAATATTGATTTTCTGAAAGGAAATACTGCATATTTTGTTTATTGAATGTAGTTAGGAAAAAAGAATTTTTAAAATTTTTATAAATAATATAAATTGCTATGGTTTTCAGTTAGGATAAAACAATATTTTCTTCCAAATATAATATACCTAAAGGTATATTATAACATCAAGTATATTATATTTCAATAATATATTTCTGTAACATCATAGAAAAGGCAAGATCAGTTTAGTTTTCCTGAAATACGTATTTTCTTAATGATACATATTATAAATAGTAAGTGTCAGAGTGTGTTCATTTTACTTTTGAAAGTCTTAAGAGAGTGCAAACTAGAGAGCTACTTAAACAACAGGGAAGAAGCCAAATTATTCAGAAACACCTACGTTATGTAAAAACTTCATCCAAATGAGGATTTTTTGTGTAATGTAAATGAGCTCCTTTTACTAAAAGTAGACATTTACCATTGTTATTAACACTTTAGCCCCAGGAGGTACAATTTTCCAATGCTAAATAGTAACACAAAAATGCACTACAATTGCTCTTCTTAGAAAAAAGCCCCTGTATTTAATTTGTATTTATTCTACTGTTTTGCAAAAACACCAGAACATAAAGAAAAATCAACCACATAAAGTTTCACTCTAAATAAAACTAGTCTTCAGATAGTACTATTTGCCAGCCTGCCAGATGTTTTCCGCCTTTTATTATAAGTTAACAGTAGTGATATATCAAGGATATAGAGGAATTCACAAATGTATTTAGTCTCCTGCTGCCTTGTCTATAAGCATATTATTCATTTGCAAAAAAAAAAATGTACTAAAGTTTGCACTTGGCATCTTGTGACGGAAAATCTGCTTTAAAATATGCAGACAATGTTTTTCCATTAAGCGAATTCCTGTTACCCCATTTTACTTCAACCTGGAACTGATAGCCAAGAAAATTAGAAGATCCATGTTCGTTTGCTTTCATGAGAAAATACTATTTTAAAAATGAATCCGTTAATGTTGAATTAGTCCTATAATTTTCCAGTTCTTTTTAAATGACTCCTGAAAGAGTTATCCAAAATGAAGACAAGTGTTGTCAGCGTCTAATAGCACAGGAGAGGAACTGTCCAGGCAGGAAATCTTATAGTCCCAGTGTTGCCTGGTGGTTCAGAGGAGCAGAGTTAGAGGTGAAAACATATACACAGGCTCTCACTGCACTGCACGCACACTCACAGGCACACACACAAGGACAGAGAACATAGCATCAAGCAGATTCCCTAGTATTATCTGGAATTTCTTTAACACCAAAATCAGGCTACATCAAAATGAGGCTAAATCAGATATGTTCAGAACAGAAGCAGGCAGGTGTCTGTGTTTTCTGGAAGAAGGCCAGTGTCTCAAGCTTATTGCAGTTCTGGTATCAGATCAACGAATAGACATATCTGAGATCCTTGTTCTCACTCCTGCCAAGAGCACAGCATCTATTGGATTGCACCTCTCAATGCTTTATAGTTTCCTGGGCAGAGCCAGTAAAAAGGGCTGCTGCTAAAAGTATAAAAGTTCAGAAAATCAGTGGACAAAGAACAAGTCACTACCATACTCCGTTCAATCTTACTCCCTTGATCGATACCATAAATATTGAAAGCTAAATAATACTAAATTAAATCTGGGGCCAAACCCCAGGTCTTTTTAGAATTTCAAACTTCTGACAAGTAAAACATACTCAAAATTTCAGTATCTCTAATTGCTTTCCTTTTACTCTGGCTTACTCTAGGAGGTTTGGATGCTGTTTTAATCATCACTGCTGTTTTATGCATTTTAATTCATGTTTTAAGTTTTGTAGTTTTATCCTGAAGCAATTTTATAAAGGAAACAATTTTTAACAAATTAAAAAATGTTACCCTAACACTTCTTCATTTTAGCCAGCCACATAGGAGTAATAGAGTGTTTGGCACAGTTCCATTTACCCTCTGGGCATTCCCAAAATGCTTGATATGAAGCATAATCAGGACTAACATTTTAATGATTGTAGGTGACAAGCCCTCTGACTGGAGACCATCCCTTATGTGTATATAGTACTGGTCACCAAAAGCTTGCTCAAATCTTCCCAAGATATCAAGCCATCGAGTACATAAGGCTGCTCTATTCTAGAGGAGAGGGCGGAAGGAAAAGGAAAATCAGCTTTAGTAAGGTAAGGTGCTGTTTTGGATTCTGCCTGGCACAGACTGGACACTCATTAAATGTTTGTTCAACTTAGATTAAATCAGTTTGATGTGAGGAGAGGGGAGGAGACAAGGAAGTTGGAGCTGGGCTTACAAATGCTGAGTACTAAAATATTATTAAATGTTACATTATCTACTGAGCACTCAACTGTGTATCTGACACCACGTAACCTAGATCATAAAACTCTGCTTAAATTGTGTGGCTCATTGTATAATTGCAGTTATGTTCTTTCTTTCTTGGAAAAATTACTTTTAATTGCATTTTGTTGTAAGTAGGGAATTTTTCCTACCATAGCAACTGAGATCTACATGCTAATGAAGAAACAGCAGAAAAACAGTGAAAATCTGAGACTTTTAGATGAAATGAAAATCTCTTCAGGTGGATAACCTATTTACCAGAACCTGGCATCCTTGTAGCCTATGATAAAAAGTATCACTTCCAATTGATTGTGGTTCTCATTGCTGATCTCAGATTTGATTTTGAAAGTACCCAAAATATGACAAATGAACTTTGACAGGAATCTATTTGATGCCTAGTTTGCGGACACCGACCGAGAAAACTGCCAGTTCTCAAAAAAGCTAATTTGCATCTGACTCTCCCCCCCTCAGGAACTGCCCTGAAGGCTCCTTTCTCGTTCCCAGGGAGCCCTGCCCCCCTGCCTGGGGACCCTGTACCACCTCTCTGGAGCCAACAGACTGGGCCAGAGGAGTCTGCTTCTAACTTGTTAAAATACTCTGTTTGTAACCAGTGAGGTAAATATTTACTTCACTTAACCTTTACTTGGGTAAGATGATTTTACTCAAGGCGTAAAAAAAAAAAAAGAAAAAAAATTGCTTTGCAGAAATATCCTTAAGATATCTGTTAAATGACCAAAGTTCAACATTTTGAAAATGGGAAAAAAGGACCCTCTATATAATGAATATATCATCTGTTATTAGTTACAGGATTAGTTCTGCTTAAATTTCCCTCTAAGTAAATATTCATGCTTCAGGAGTGTTTATGAAAGGCCAGTAACTAGCCTGAATGTCTGCAAAATGGTATCTAACAGCAATCTAGTAGCTGAAAGACATGAGCTCTTGTGAAACTCCAAATAGAGCAGTAATTATTTGTTAAGAGTAATTAATGAACTGGTTGCATTTAAATATCTTCAAAGACTTGGAAAAGAACCTTTCCAAGTTTCCTTACAAACACAAATTCAAAATACGAACTCGTTTGATGTCTATAGCCTAGACAGTAGCTCAAATTCACTGTATAAGAATGAAAGGACTGTGGAGTTATTAAGCGCACAAAAGAAAAATATTTTAGAACACATAACTGGTTTGAAATCCCCTACCTTTTGCAGTTGTGAGTAGTTTATTATTGACTAATGCCTTTTCCTATCACAGCATTTCAGAACCAATTTTCAGGAGATTCAATTGACCTATTAGGCGGTTTTCAGAAGACATTTTCTTGGACCAATTCTTTTTTCTCTTTCCTTAAAACCATATTATTCAAAGTGTAGTTCATGGACCAGAAGTATGTGCTTTGAAGTTGTTAGAAAAGCAGAATCAGAAACTGCATTTTTAACAAGCAGCCTAGATGATCTGTGTGTACACTATAGTTTGAGAAGCACTGTTCTAAAACATAGCTACATGCATTTCTTATAAAGGAGAGAAAGGCTTTAAAATTTTCAGAATTAAAAATAAAGTTAAGGCAAAAAGTTTTTAAAAATTCTAGGTGTAAAACTTTTAATATTTAAATCAATTCAGTATAATAATTATAACAGACTTTTAAGGTAAATCTAATTTTAACAATTTTCTAGAAATCCCTCCCTCCTGAAATAGTTGGATGTTTGTTATGATAGTCCCAAACAACATGTAATAAACAAATCGCAAGTTGCAGAATAAAAGAGTAATTCTTGAGGACAAACAGAACAGCAACATCTGTTTTCCCTGATACAATATTTTTAATAGGCTGAGTTTATTATTTTGCACTCATTTATCAAATACTTTGTGTCTTGTGTGCAATATTTTCAGAATTCCTGATCACAGAATTATGCTGTAAATCCTGCAAAATTGTAAAAAGCTTTGCTCAGAACAAGAGTAACCTCTACTGGATTGTGATTGTCTTTCTGGAAAGCCAAAACAAAATATACTCGATGTCCTAGATAAGGGTTTGCTCAGTTTTTTTTTGGTTGTTTTTTTTTTTTTTTTTACAGAGGAAGAGCAACTGCTCTGTTTACTTGGAGGTAATCTGCCCTCATTTTCTGAAATAAACTAAAAATTCTAATGGATAATAATCCTGTATCTGGAAGAACACATTATCTAAATAATAATTTGTGCTATGATATAAAATTTTACTGTTAAACAATGGAATCAGATATATCTGGTTGGTTTATATATGTGAATTTCATATTTTCTATTTAAATTCAAGTATTTTAATATTTCATCTTCAATCCTTTAAAAATAGTTTCCAGAAAAAGAAAAGACTGAAAGGACAATAGTGGTCTGAGAGAGAACTATATTGATTTATTTCCTAAATGTTTAACAATGAAGAATTTATTATTCTGTAATTTTTTAAACCTGTATTTTAAAATGGGAAAAAAATGGCTTGAATTATTGGTAAAAATACAAAATAATTGCATATTAAAGTAAAATAAGCATCTCTGATAAGGGTTCTTCTGCAAACTACCATAAAATCAAATCTTTTGAATCTAGAGATGCTTAAATTAGTGTCAGTTAATCAAAGGGAAATTACCTTAAGCAATTAAAATTGTTAAGCAGTTAAATAAAGTTTAACCAGCCATGAAATAAAATGTAAAACAGACTTTGCAAACTGTATGCTTTTATTGACAGGATAAAGAAAATTCAAAAAGGAGATGTACAGCCAATAGAAAGTATATACATTTAAGAGAGAAGACAACCTTTTCAATAGCTTTGATTACGGTTCTCCCTACTCAAAACCCTTCAACTGCTCACCATTTCTTAGTGAATAAATTCTATACTCTTAAGCAGGGTTATGGTCTTCCATAATCTTATCCCAAACTATGTTACCAACGTTACCTCCCACTATTTGCCATCCTCTCCTCTTTGCTCCAACTAAACCAAACCTTTTGCTACTTCCCTAATAACCTGAGTTTTTCCATTTCACACCTTTCTTTGTTCACACCATTTCTGTTGATTGGGATATTCTCTCCCCAATATCACTTTACCCCACCAACTCCAAACTGCCTGGAAAAAAATCCTACTGTATCAGTTAGGATGCTTATAGCTTCCTGTAACAGAATACTCAACTAACAGTGACTTAAACAATGGGGATTTATTACCTTACACAGTAGGAAGTCTAAGATAGCAAAACCTATGTGCTTTTCATCATTCTACTTAGACATCTTCAGCATGTTGGCCATTGTCTTCAGGCTTGTTCCTTGACATCACAGGATGACTGCAACCTCCAGGCACCACATACTCACACATTTATGTCAAAAGGTAAGAGGAGTGGAGCTCCCCTCACACATCTTTTTTAAGGGTAAGAAAACCTATCCCGCCTGAATTTAGTAAATCTATATGAGGTGCCAATTGGAAAGATCCATTTATACCCATTCTCTACTTTCAAGAAAGGATGGAAAAGTAAGCATCTAGCATTTCCAGCTTCTGAAACGGAAGGTGTGCTCTACTATCCAGGAGTAAGACGGGGGGTTGGGTGGGGTGGGCTGTTTGGTAGGCAAATAACACCACCTGCCACAACCTCCAGTCTTCCAAATCCAAGTCCAAGCCAATGACTCCACAAAGCCTTCTCTGAATCATCCAGGTAAGAGTAATCTCTCCTTCTTAGGGTTTGCACAACACTGTGTGCCTTCTATATTCGCATTTTGCTTTGTATTACAGTTATATGTATACTTGCCTAACTTCCCCTATGAGAAAGCAGAGACTTATCTTTTTTCATCTTTTTCCTTTAGCCCCAATGGCACAGTACTTGACCCTTAAAAAGTCTTAAATAAATATTTCCTGAACTGAAAACCTCACTAATTTGAACCACTGTTAAATAATTCATTGAATGATTCATTCATTCCTACAGGGGAAAATATAAAGCATAGCCCCAAAAGAAACTTAGGGCTCTCACCACATTAGCAGTAAATACATGTTCTGATTTTCAAGAACCAAACTACCTGGTTAAGAGTGAGTAACAAAACTGAAAATATAGAAGTGCTGAGCTTATCCTCTCTACTGATCAGAAAATAAAAATCCTCATGGCAAATGTGCTGTTGTCCCAAAACTGGTCCACTGGCATGCTACTGGATGAAGTGAGGCTCCCAAGAGCTCATCATAAAGGGATCCTCAGGCTTAGGCCAACTTGGATAAAAAGAATTAGGGGGAGCAGTAAACTAGAAGCATCCTGAGTTTCTGAGGATTTTCTGGAGCAAAGAGGCCATACCACTTCTGGCCTGCAAACCTACAAGTTTTATGAAAAAGAGAAATAAGTGTACCTCGAGTTGGGGGTTTTCTGTCATTCACAGCTGAACCTAACCCAAACTAATACACTTGGTCTCCCCTGGAGACCATGGTACTGCCAGCACCCTTGGAGTTGGTTAGTCTCCCGAAGCCTTTGCCTGTAGGAAAATCCACTTGAGCCAAGCGTCAGTCCAGTTTGGAACAGACTCAACTCAAAGACTGGACAAAACTAGTTCCATTCAGTCAAGTACCCTCAAACTCACTCACTGCAGTCAGCTCTGTTGGCAAAATGTTGACTGCAAAGGATAGCAACAAATTATCGAATATTCTAAATGTCAACATTGCTGACTGTGTTTAGTTAAATGCCACTTTTTTTCTACCACAGAGCAATAGAATTGAGTTGGATCTTCCCAATGCCAAAGCAACTTACTTACAACCAAGGAGTAGATAGACACAGGGAAAAATCTGACTCAATGGCTCTTTGCTTTTTGTTTATATTGCTACATTTTTTAACAAAGAACCTCAGACTAACACTGTGACAACCCATACAAGTGAAACAGTCAAGGGTAGGGGAAGAAGAGTCAAGTCAATCTAAAAATGCATTTTGTATTTTATTCTAAAGGTCAAGTTAATTGAAAAGGTTGTTTCTTTTGACTGAGCAGTTATTTTGCTAAGATCAATAAAGTCACTTAAAATAAGAAGAAGATGGTTTGTACATGAAGATGCAGGTTATCTGGAAAATATCTTTACTGCAGTACATGTCAGGGACAGTTTACTAGGTAGCAGAGGAATCCCTAAAGATGGTCCTTAGTGAGGACACTGAGATTGACACCTTGGCAGACACAAGGAAGGAGGGCAGGCAAACTTGCTTTGAGCTTCTCCACCCAGAGGGCAATTGTCCAGCAAAGATTAAAGTGAAAAGACATGACAAATTATTCAGAAATCTAACAAGGAGAATTTCACAACCATCTAATTCAGATGATTAATGCAGACCTCAAATCAGATAATTAAGGTCAAAACATGCAAGAGAGGGCTTAAAATTCCTGGTTTAACTGCATTGGTCTTATACTGATCATGCCAAAACTAAGTTACTCTGTGGAAAGTGTTTTCCCAAAAATGGATAGAGTCAACAACATAAAATTGATCATTTAAAGTCAAAAAGAAAATCTATTAACACATTTAGATTTTGAAAGCAAAATAGTGACATTACTCTTTTAAAGAAAGTGCTTCTTTTTTAAGCTATCATGATTTTTTTTTTCACTTCAGCTTTGCAGAAAGTATTCTCATGGTGCTTTTTTCCATATTCAACATCTTTTTTAGGGCCTTATATTATTGTATTCCTCACATACATTAAATGCCATCATAGGGGGGCAGATGTGGCTCAAATGGTTGGGCATCTGTCTCCCATATGGAGGGACCTGGATTTGATCCCTGGGACCTCCCGGTAAAATAAAAATAAAATACAATAAAATGCCATCATAATGCACTATTTTGTGTTCACAGTTTAACATCCCCAAATTTTAAAACAAAGACTTTGAAATTGAAATAATTATTTAATTCACTTATCCCATAAACCATACTTGCTAGCCTGCCCTGCTGTCTTTGGAAAGTCCCATTATTTGAGTAATAAACTTTCTCACATCCTATTGGTGCATGTGTTATGTCTTCAGTCTTAAAATCTAAAACAATTTTGGGTGGGGTGTTGATCCCCTGCTCTGCGGGGCAGCAAGCAGGACTGTCTAGTTGAGGCCCATTCTTCTCTTGCACTTGGCTCACAACTGGCTCTGCTGCCTGCTGAGCATGCACTGTGAGCTGTGCTGCTGCCTGCTGGTGAGTTTATGCTTTGAGTTATGCTGGGCTACATTTGCCAAGTCCTACCGAGTGTCTGTTTATGGATTTAACCAACTTAAATTAGAGGTTTTGATAAATTGCTGTTTAAGGCCAGAATCATGGGACCTGACTGCGTCCTATGTCCCAGCCCAGATCTATCCGTGTGCCTTAGATTGATCACATGGCTTCATTACGTATCAATTATGACTGATATTAACTACGGAGGGTCAGCTCTTACCCTGTGGTCATTGGTTGTGTTCTCAATCAGGCTTTGACCTCCATTCTATAGAATGCTCAGGGGAAAGACTTATGTCCTGTGCAATAAACAGAACCATTGGAGGTCACTCGTGTGAGGAAGAACAGTCACTATGTGGTGTGCTGAGGCCTCTGCACCTAAAATGCCTCTGCTGCCGCCAATGCCTCCGTCACCAAAAAAGATCCACATCCTCAGGATTTTAGGGGAAAATACTCATAGAACTTGTATGGCATAGACCCTTATGAAAAGCACTCTGAATCCTTTACCCTCACCCTACTGGATAACTGTAAAATTGAACAACAACAACAAAGACTCTGGGTTTCATGGAGTACTGCAGCTTATCAACATGCCAAGTGGTTAGTTCAAAACTGACTGAAGTTCAGGTTCCCAAACCCCAATCAAGCAACAATCTCCATTGGGAAGCATCTAACTCTGATGATACTGATTTGGGATGCTCTGGAGAAAGAAACTTTATAAATATGAGCAGGGTAGAGAGGAACCCTCCGAAGTACTTTCAGTAACAACCAAGGGGTGGGAGGGACACCTCTGATATAGGAGAAGGAAAGTTAAACACAGGTCAGCAATGTGATCCAACTGGGAATCTAAAATACACTAAAAGAGTTTATGCAACAGGGCGCCAATTGCCTTCTGCACCTCTACATCTTAGGTTCTAAATTAACGTTAACATCTGCCGAGATGCGTCAATTGGCAAACCTTCATAGCCTTAATTGTTAGGGGCTCAAATTACAGTTACGGCTGGAGATCCCACTAAATATAAACTAGATACTCCCTATCTCTTAAGAGAGTTACCAAAAATAAAATAGAGTAAAAATGGATATGCTCAAGTAGAGGCCCTACTGACTTGCCTCAGAGTCATAGTGCCCAATGCCCTAAAATATCCTAAAGTGGGCAAGGATGCTCTGACCCAATGAGTACTAAATTTAAATAAAATTAAGTCTTTGGCATAAAATGGGGACCCCCAGTTAAAATAGTTAATATGGTCCAATACAGATGAAAACAAAGCCTACAGAAAATAAGACCCATCATACATAACCTGTTAAAGGAAGGGGCCATTATTTTTTACTGTTTTCCCCTTTAATAACCAAATTTAGACAATGTTCAAACCTAATAAAATAAACAGCACCTAACAGTGGATTACTGCAATCTTAATGCCACAGTACCCCCAATTAGAGCCCCAGGACTTCTGGTGCAATATTATTGAAATTACTGACACCGATCCAATCAGCAACTGGAAAATATTTTGCTATTATAGATTTGACTAATATGTTCAATTAAGCAACAGTTTCAACAGGCTCTCAGCTGCAGCTTGCCTTCACCTTCAAAGGTACCCAATACACCTCTACCTGGCTGCCCATGGCATTACTCAACAGCCCTGCCATTGCACACAGGCTGTATAGGCAAGATCTTAACAACCTGCAAGTTTCTCCAGGGGTACAGTATGGCATTACATTGAGACATCTTCCTCTGAGGAGATTCATTTGGCACACTCATTCAGGTCTTACAGACATTCACAAAGGAACTCAAAAAAGGGATGGGCCATTGCCATACACATAGTACGAGATGCCATTACCTCGGTTATATTCCTGGAGGCTGTCAAGAAATAGCTATTGACACTCCCAGCACCCACAATGTTAAAATAAGCTCCACATCCTTTGGAACTTTTTTGGTTCTGAAGGCAACACATTCCTCATTTACAAATTTTACTTAAGCCTATTCATGCTGTGGCTTGCAAATCAGCCCACTTTGAATGGGGCCCCCTCCAACACATGGTACTAGAATCTGCCCAAATTGCAATACAACTGGCATTCCTGTTAGTGTCCCCCAGAGAATCATTCCACTGTAGGACTTTAGCAACCTCTCCCCTCATGCCTTCTGGAGTCTCTGGACTATCCATGATTGGCCACAAGTTGCCTGTAGGCTTCTGATGCAAGGAACTGCCCTCATTGACCCTGCTACACACTATTAGAGCAGCCTCCTCTGGCCACATACTGGGCCCTACTGAAGATTTTCCATACCCAGCTGCCTTGATGCCCCGAGTCATTGACGCAGCACCCTGCAGCCTCAGCATGGCCACAGAGGCCCCTTATTTAAATGGAAATGGTATATACAGGATAGAGTCAAACCTGGGCCTCTGGCATATCCTATCTACAGGAAAAAATAGCTTCCCTTGTTCTTAGACCTTTGCCAAATACAATGGTACTGGAGGAGGTGACCCCTCTGCAGATAAGTTGGCCACCTGGGAGAGCCCCTTGGGATGGACTGAGTGACGGAAAAGGGTGTTTGCACACATTATGGGTGGTAGTACTACTACTGCATTTGATGGCGTCTGCTGGGACAGCTGCTGTCGTCTGTTCCCTAACCATGATCAAGGATGGGACCCAAGGGTCAGCACAATTGGTTATACTCCAGGCAGTCATCTTGGCACTAGAGGATGCCCAGGTCAACAACTGGCCCAATCTGATAGTTTTACACAATCTTAGCCCATTGCCAATAGTCTAGCCATCTCTCCTCATCAACAGTAATCACAGTTTCTTTACCCTGTGGGTAAAGAACTCTGGGGATTTCTTGCCTCACAGATACTCAGAATATAAATCAAAGTCATACATGTCTCTGCTCATACTAGAGCCACAAGATAAGGCCTCAATCAGTAAAATATTAGTGATTTTCATTACTTATCCTCTTTGACTGGATCAGAAGTAATTTTATGTCAGATACTCAGTTTTAATCCAATGCAACAACAGTGCCTGATACATAAAAAGCATTTAATATATATTGAATGACTGAATAAATGTTTCATGGGAACTCACTGAATTTTTAAAGCAAATCAACAGGAAGATCAGCACAATTAAAACACTTGCATGGAATCCTAATAAATGTTACATTTATGCAAATAAATCTTCTAAAAAAAATGTAGAATTCAGGCAAAAACAGGTTTGTCTTGAAAACTGCTTCCTAACTTCATCCCACACCACCCTCTCATACTCCAAAACATACACACTTACAACTGGGTGTCGGTCTTAGCTGAGTCTAAATTTGTTATTTTAACAAAAAATAGACATTTGTGGATTAATGTCTATTAATGTCAAAATTTCTTCCTGTTCAAAATCCTGTCCATATATCATTCAGTACTCTGATGTTTGATATAAGACTCTTGAAATATACAGTAAATTATACTGGTCTGCATTTAATATTCCTAATTTAAGTAGGCATCAAAAATATTTTTAGATGTTAGAAAAAAGAGATTATACTCTTTGATGCCATAACTCTTCTTCAAGGATTTTCTTAAGGAAATAATGTGAGATATAGAAGCATATATAATAGGCACAATGATGTTCATAGGAATATTAGTTAATATTATAAGAAATGTCCTATCTATATAAAATATGTGCTTGTCTGCAGGACTTTAAAACCAGATATTAAGATAGCTTTTAATGATAGGGACTGCTCACAAAATGTAAGTAAAAAGTTAAGTTTCAATGTTATATATACAGAAGGCAATTTACCTCAATAATAAGGAGATTCTTTTTTCTTAATAAGATGATTCATGGTGGGGTTTTTCCCTGCATTTTCAAATATTCTACAAGAAACATGAGTCAATTTAAAAAATATTTTAAAAATGCTTAATAGCTACGTGTTTGTCACTATCTATAAGAATAAGCAGAGTGTGCCTAACTGAAAGGTAAGGTCTTTGAATGCAATTTACTAACTATTGTAAAATTGAGAGAAACTGCAGCATTCAGAGTCACGTATATTTGTAATTGACCCACCTAATGTTTCAATCAGTCCAATTCTTCTGTGTGCATATACAGTCACCTTGAAATGTTATGTTTTATGGTTCTTCTCGGGTACAGAAGAAAAGTAGTAGAAATAGGGGCTGGGTGGAAAAAAAGGGGCACGGAAACGTTTAAACTTCCATTAAAAAAAAAAAAAAGCCTTGATGACATCCTCAGATTTGTTAAAACAATATTAAATATTTACTTTTCTCAAAAAGGATAATAGTTTGTCATATTTTAAGTCTTTACTTTCTTGAAAAAAGTTTCCTTACATTAACCAAGTTAAACTTTGAATCACAAGTAAGTTCTATTATCACAAAATGTCAGCTAAACATAAACTGCATTTCTGTTTTTATAAACCTTTTTATATGTAAGTTTGTGATATAATAATCATGATCAATCTTAAAAAATTTTTCATTTTAAATAATAAAGCAAACCAAATTAGTTTCCCATGTGAGACATTAAAAGGCACCATGATAGCTTTTCTCAAAACTCACATAAACGATGAAACTTTTGCAATCTGTGGTATATATACTTCGACTTGAGGAAATTGGTAATGGTCATGTGCTGTTCTGTACATGTGAAGACATAAAGTGGCACATCAGCAGCAAGGCTGGCAGGATTTGACTAGTCAGTCCACAGATTTTCCAGGGTGATAACGGATTTGCATTGATTTCCTTCTGTTTGGTTCAGGCCCTTGGAGGAGACTAGCATGCACCTGGAGCAGGAGCAGGCTGCTGGGAGAGGAGACCAGAGCATGAAAAGCTGACTGTCTCACCTAGCGAGTGACTGACCTTGTGGCCATGAATTTGGTCTCATTTGTTTAGTGTTCTCACTAGCTGAGCTAACTCATCTTTAAGATAGAATTATACAAATTAGCACAGCTTTTCACAGTTTTTATTTTTCCTTTCAAAAGAAATATCACCATTAAATTTCCAAAGAATTTTCCTATCGTGTCATAGACTCAGAGGAGCTTTATAGTTATAAGACTGCCATGGGAAAAAAAAAAAATTTAAGCATCTTCAGGGATCTGAAAGATATTAATTTTTAACACACTGAAAGTGAAATCTAGAGCAAACTGAAACATCTGCGAAAATAAAAAATAAAACACAAATTCACCAAAGCTGTTGCTTTTCAAATTTATTATTATTAAATGGGAATTTCAAAGGCCTCAAATAGGTAATTAATAATACCATCATCTGGCAAGAAGATTAGAAGGTAAGTCTGGAACCCTGGGCTCTAGTCCTGGTTCTCATTACATACTATAAAGATAAGTCACAATTATCAGTTTCTTAAACTGTAGAATGGGAGCTTGGACTTGAAAAGTCTAAAGGCCCTTCCAATATTGAAATACAGAGAATTTTATTTTTGTCAAAATTATATAAATCACATATTCGTTTTTGAGATCTAGATCTTTTTAAACCCATGACAAAGATAAAGCTGCCAAAATGTTCTAAGAGAAAACACAAGATAAAACAAGGCTGACTTTTTTAATCAAAAGTTTCAAAGGGTAAGAATGGAAAAATAACTTGTACAAAACATCCTGAAGGAGTTATTTTTCAAAAGGAGACATATGATGACCTGGACAATGCCGAAGATATTTTCTTAAACTAATTATTTCTAATGCAGCACTGCGGGATTGCTGAAAGATTTTTGAAATTGTCAAGGCATTTTTCATATAATATCTAGAAATATAACTTCCTGCCTTCTCTCTCCTTTGTTAAAAACCCTTGCACGAGTGTAAAACTGAAACCTATATCTCATCTAATAAACGTCTTTCTTCACTTTATAGTGCTGCTCTGAAGGTTGGGTGACAATACATTTTGGAGCAGGAGGAAAGCCTGTGCCAAATGGTTTTTAACCTTGCAAATCCTCATGAGGTCTTTTTTAGTAGAATCTTTGGAGAAAAATTAAAATGTAAAGCAGAAATTATTTCAAAGACTCCCAAAGAGTTGGAAAACCTTTAATGTTCCTCAAAAAGGTAAGACTTATATTGGAACATCAGGACAAAAGGGGTTTACTTGGGAGTAAAACAGAATTCCTACGACAACTATTTGAGCCTTTTTTTTTAACATCCATTTTAATTTAAAAAAATAAAGGACAAAGATATATTATTTATAATTAAATACTAAGATGAGCATAATACACATTTACTGCCAATCAAGATATTTAAAAGGATTTACCATTTGTGATTTGCTCACTGTTTTCAACCAAGCCTATTTTCCCCCTAAGTGTGTAGCTTCTTTTCCTTTAAAAAAATTCTATCAAATGTGCTTCAAAATTTCCTTATTTTGTAAGAAAAATCTTTCAGCTGCTGTTCAAACCCACCTTATAGATCACCACTGAACCACATTCATGGCAGCAAAAGTGATGATACATATATTAATGCTGCAAACTGAATGGTTTCAAGGAAAGCGGGGAAGTTTTGATTCAAGGGCAGACTTGTATTACCCTAAAATCTGTGCCACTTTAAATAGAAATTTATTGGACATTTTAACAGCTTTTGCAATTGAAGGATTTATCAAGTCCTTGAATTATTTTTTCTGTTTTTCCAAATGAAATTTGTAAAGGATAAGTGAATGATGTCTTCTTTTCCATTGAAAACCTTGTTAAGCTCAGTAATAAAGTTTGTTACCAATCAAAATTGGTTAAAAAAAAAAAAAAAGGTCACCTTTAGGTTTTGAGGATCAATAATGCATAAATTTTACTAAAGAACAGAGTTTAAAACAAGTACACTTGAAGTGGTACCTTTATTTTTTTATCTTTTATCTTTTTTCCTATATTCCCTTATGTTTACTGGATTTATATAACCTCTCTTCCATATAGGACCTTAGAATGCCATATAGGCTTATAGATGTATAGTGTTAGGACTACACAACAGCAATGAGTTTTTAAACAATACGTATCTATAGTCATATACTAGAGAATAGCAAGGAGTGATAGAAAAGAAAAACCATGGCAACTTGGGAAGCTCATACAAAGCATGGGGATGAAAAAGAAGCACATAATCATAACTTCAGAAAAGCCTAACAGGCATAAACTTGGCTTCATGTCACAGATTTGGCTGCAGGGAGTTCATGAGAAAAACTGGACTAATCTACTGCTTTCCTGGATCTCGGATTAAGTTTAATTTTTAACCTTTAGATTATCATGTGATGCAGAAGAAACAATTCTTCCTAATAGAGGCTCTATAAATATTATAATTTGCTATTTTCTACAATATCAACAGACTTATCAACTAAAGTCCATTAGAAGATTATTCTCAAGATAGTGTGCTGTTATTAGATGTTTTTGGCAGACTAGTATATTCATCATTCTTAGGAAATAATGGCAGCCAGCCAGGTTATGAATTCCTGGTGAACACTTAAAATGTTTAATAGAATATTAAGTACCATATATTTAGCATTTTCTCAGGTAATTATAGGATCTGAAGTATAATCCATAAATAATGAATACCATAATATTTCATAAAATGAGCCCATGAAACTTAATGGAGTTAAAACTTCATATTCTGATTATACAGTCCATTCTAAATGAGGAACGGATTCACGTATTTCTAACCCTATTTTGAAAATGTCTTAATTTAATTCAAAGAAGGGATTTGCAAAGACTTCTAGAATCAAGAGCATTATCTAATCCTATTTTATTTATGAAAACATAAAATTTCAGACATGAAGCACTGCAGAACATAACCAATTTAAAGGGGAAAAGACCCCAAGACTTACTGATGCAAATTTACCTACTACTTTAAATTAAACAATACTGGCTAAATTATACTTAGGTCACTCTATATAAAGCTTGGAGACTGATTAATTTCCTTTTAAGCTTAAATGGCAGGTGCTCTGAAAACAGAAAATCTTTTCTATTATTGATACTATTCATGGATTAACCAACCGCTTTTATTTCCAACCTAAATTTGATTTATTCTTCATAAAGGTGTAGTAAATATAAATGTAGAACATAGCTAAAATCAAAATATCCTCAAATTCTTAAATAAACCAAGTATCTGAACATAAGAACCTATGATTAGTTGGAACACTTGTTTACGGACAGAGACATTTATCTCTATAGTTATTTCCTCAAATTTATTACCTATCATGACAACCTTTTAAACATTATTATCAGAGTCTCTGACAAATTATCAACTATCAGTGTTCCATTTTAAATGTTTTTCTTTTTAAAAAAATATTCTCAAGAAAGTCTGTGTCCAATTTACATCATGATCATGGAAAATATTTTTTTTTTTAAATATTATAAAATATTTTTTACATTTTTAAATATTTTTGTTTTAGAATATTTTATCTTTAAGATAGACACATCTCTTTCATACATCTTTTTGCATTATATTTGTTTCACTCTGCTCTAAAAATCCATAGAACAATTTCTTATGGAGAGTTTTATTGAGTACACAACTTTGTCCTAGCCTACCAATAACTTCATTAGTCTAGGAAAAAACCCAAACTATGAACTGTTTTTTGTACCGAGCTCTCCACCCTTACCAACTTTATCATGTTCTTACAAAATTCTTTCAAGAACAGAATTAATTTTGGGACCATGAGAAATCTTATTTTACATGAATATTCAAACTCTATTTAAATACTGAAAGAACTCACCATTTCAAAAACTATCTCCAAAGTCTATCCATATAAGACATTATTCCAGTTTGATTCTCAGCTGTTATAAACTATAATTACCATTTAGACCCAAACCATTCAATCTCATTCCCCCTAATCCTTTTGTAAAACAGCAAACTTGGACACAACTGTAATTCTTTTGAAGAACCTTTATTGAATTTATTTTTTAACAATTCAGACTGTTGGATCTTGATGCAGTTTATTTTTTAAAAAGTCAGTATAGTTTCATATAAACTGCAATCAAAAAAGTAATTTACTTTGTCAAAGAAGTTATCTGAAGTTGCAAGTTTTTTATAATATGCAGAACAATAAAATGTAAGCATGCTCTTTGGATGCATGTGCTCCTGTGTACTATGGAGTTATTTCGAAGAGCTTGCTAAGGTCTGCAGGCAGTTTACCCAATGCAAAAATTATTTTCTCCACAATTTAGGTACATGAAGAATAAAACGTATTTATGAATAAAGTATTTCTCTCAAAAAAGTTGAGGCAGCTTTGTTGAATGCTATCTGCTTGGGTACACTTGCTACACCTTGAACTGTTCTAAGAGAGAAACAGACAGCAAGGATTCCATGTTCATGCTGAAAATTGAAAAAAAAATCCCTCCACACGTTGATGGGTTCCAAGACAGGGAGGAGGATAAAACACTATGCACAGTTGTTCAGTCTTACATTAACAGAACACACCAAGAAACTTTACATAACTAGGAAGCAAACTCCCCTCACTGCTTTCAGTCAGTGGTGTCTACAGTGGAGGGTGGAAGTGGAGCAAGCCTGGTATGGGATAAAGCTTAAGTCTACATCTCATGCATAGTTGTCCTTTTCTGTCCTCACAATGTTTCTCAGACATCCGAATTAGAACTGAGGTTTGTTAACCTGGGGTCAGCATTGATTTCGTATCTGTAATGATATCCTTCCATGTGATCCCTGCAGGCATCTCTGATATTATGCATCCACTTTTTTATCCCCTTGCGGTTCAAATATAAAACCAGTAGGAAAATAGCGCCTATCAAGGCTAACACAATACCCAGGAAGACATAAGAAGTCTGCAGGGATGGGGGGAGGATAGGGTCACACTCCAGGTCAGAGCCGTTGAGTTCCAATAGAACACGATTCCTCATTTTCTCCGGGAATGCACAGGTGAGCCTGGCTTTACCCTGCACTACCTCGGTATCCTTGAGCCAGGACACCATGTCGGTCATGTGGCAGTCGCAGACCCAGGGATTGTTGTCCAGAAAGACCCTGACGTGGGGCAGGCCCTGCAGTTCTGCCAGGGTGCCGTTGTGAAGGACTTTGAGGGCGTTGTCCTCCAGGTGGAGGCTCTCTAGGTGTGTCAGGTTGCGGAAGGACACGTAGGTCAGGCTCACCAGCGAGTTGTTGCGCAGGTCCAGGTGTCTGAGGCCCGGCAGATGGGCCAGCACGTCCCGGGGCAGGTAGAGAAAGTGGTTGCTGGCCAGCTCCAGGTGGCGGAGCCCGCGCAATGCGCTGCCAGCTCGCAGCGCTGCCGCCACCATGCCCTCGAAGCTCCGGTTCTGATTGTCCTTAGGGGGCACGATGTGGTTCAAGATCAGCTCCACCAGGGGACTGGGGGCCGAGATGCTGGCGTTGCTGCCCGAGAAAGCAAAAGAGCTGAGATTGGCCAGCGGGTTGTGGCTGAGGTCGAGCTGGCGCAGGCTGGGCAGATGCTCGAAGGCGCCGGCACAAACCTCCTTCAGGCGACTGCCGCTGAGGTTGAGCGCAGCCAGCTCGGCTAGCGGCGGCCGGCGGGCGAAGGCGCCGGCGGGGAGCACAACCAGCGAGGTGCCAGTGAGGAAGAGGTTGCGCACGTAAGCCGGCAGGTCCTCCGGCACCTCGGTCAAGTTGCGGTTAACGCACTTGACGGTGCGCGCTGCCTCCGAGCACTCGCACGGCTGGGGGCAGTAGCCCGGCAGCGGGGGCTGGGCGGACACCGCGGAGACCAGGGACGACGCCGAAGAAGTGGAGGAGGCCGCCGAGATGGTGGGGGAGGACGAGGACACCCAACCCAGGAGGACCAGCGCCAGCCGCGCCAGCCGCAGCCGCCCGTCCCCGGCGGCGGGGCCCCGGGAGCATGCCCCAGGCATCGCGGCTCGCGTTTGCTCGGAGCTGGGCTGGGACGGCGCCCACTCCGACGGCTCGGGAGACTGGGCTCGGAGGGCGCAGGCTGGCCGGAAGCGTCTGGAGAAAACTTTCCTCTCGTGGGAGCAGCAGAGCGACGCCGCAGCCGGAACTTGGCTAAACCTGTCGCCACCGTGCATTCCCCTCCCGGGGCCGAGTCCCCCGCCCCTTCCCTCCAGAAGTACGCACGGCGGGTCGGGACGCTCGGCTTCGCGCTTCGGCTTGCGCTCCTCTTCGTGCCTCCGCCGCCCCCCGGGTGGCACCTCCTCGCCTCTTTTGTTGGCGTTTTTCACTAGATCCTCTGCACGACCTGGGACGAGCGGGAGAGAAGCGTGAGGAGCGGCGACTAGTGCAAGAGCTAGCCTCCCCGAGCCATGTCGTTCTCACTCAATCCCCGAGACCGCCCGGGCCTCGCCACTGCCAGCCCCACGGCACATCCTTACCCGGGAGAGGGACGCGCGTCCCGAGACCCTGCGCGCAAAGTCCGTTCTTCACTGGCCCACATCATATATCACCCTTCCAGCCCCCCGCCCTCCTTTCCGGATCAGACTTCTCCCCCGCGTCTAACTTTTCGCTTAATCCCTAGCGCCTTCCCCACTAAACTTCCACCCTCCCAGCTCCTTCCCGCACCGCCTCCGCGGACGACCTGCCTTCCAGGGTCTCCACCCCCGCATGGACCTCACCGGGTCCAGGTTAGGATGAAAGTGAAGTTTCAGGTTACAGGAGTCTTTTGATCTCTTTTGGTTCCTTCTCGGATTAGCAGGAAGTGGAGGGCCGTACAGCTGTCGCCCCCGCCCGCGCTCCAGCCAGCCCCTCGGAGCCCAGAAGGGGTCCAATTCATCTCCAAAGCAGTGGGCGAGGCCGCGAACAAAGCAGCGGCGGGACCCGGGCGGGAGGGCCAACCGGCCCTACGCTACTCGCTGGCGGCGGAACGGGCCGCCTCCGCGTTCTCGCTTTTTTGCCGCCCGCTCCCCACCGCTCACCTCCGCGCCGGCAGACTCGGGAGCCAACTCCGAGTCCCACCAGAGTCGCGGCGACTTCCCGGCCCCACGCTGCGGGCGCCGACTCACCTCGCACCCCAGCCCCTGGTCCAACCTCCGCAGCTGGGAAAAACCAACCCGGGGGGGTGGGCGACGGCCAGGCCGGCAGAAGGGACTTTCCTGGCCGCGCAGTTTAACTCGTCAGCTCTCGGTAGGGGTTGTTAGGTAGAGGGATTTGGGAAGATTCTGAGCTTTGCTCCTCCTCCTGCTGGAAACTAACGAGGAATGTGCGGGGAAAGGTGAGGGAATCCCTTTCTCTCCCCCCTCCTGGTCATCCTTTGGTGGTTCCTCATTTTGCATACTGTATTTACCTCGGACGGGAACAAAACCGCTGGTGAATCTCCTGGAATTCACCCTGATTCGGGCACTTTTGGCAATGACGAGATAGGTTTTAGGCGAGACAGAGTAGCGCGAATCAGCAGCATATGAAATGAGCTGAAAATGTACAGAGACAGCAGCAAAACGCATATTAGGTTGTAAGGGAGCTTCAGCAAATCTCCTCACCAAAATGGTACCTTAGGGTGCCAACGTTAGACATAGGTGTAATTAATGGGTTCCCACCTGTCCTACCGTCGCACTTCTTGGGTAGTTAGGAACTCGTGAAGACGGAGGGGCAACTTTTAAAAACAAAAACTTGTGGAGAGGAGCTTCATTCTTGATTCTTTAGCTTTCTCCTCCCAAAATTAAAAGCAGAGGGAAGAAAACGGCAGCCAAAGCATCCTAGAAACAAAAGGCAAATAGCAACGGCGTGAGTCACCGGAAAGCGGACCCGCCCTCCTCACCAGATGTAGCTCGGGGTGTCAGTGCCAAGTCGCTTAAGCAGGGAGAACAGAAGTTTGTTCCCCAAGTCTATCGTTCCAGAGAGGTGCCCGGCGGGTGGAGGTGGGGGGAATTGGGTTGGAGAGATAGGGAGCTAATACTAACATTAACTTGCCAAGGATGAGAAAATATTGACTCTGTGCTGGGCACTTTACAGAAATTATCTCATTTGCTCTTCACATCAGTACTCAGGTGGATCCTCATACTCCAGTTATACAGACAAGGCAATTGAGGCTAATATAAATTATGTAACTCGTTGGAATAAGTGAAGGAAGAGGGAACCAGGCCCAGATTTGTCTGTCTTTCATATTTATCCCACTATCCCACATTTCTGCAAGGTTAAAAGCTTTGTGCAAAGACCTACTCTATTCAATTTAGGGAGAACCTAGGCCTCACCCGTGGTTCTCTCTTCCCTTGACCTCTACCTACCTGCAGCTGCCAAGTGGTTATGATTGCTGAAAGGGAAGGACCCAGAGACTTGGGGTCATTTCTAGTCCCACTGCGTGCTGTATGGCTTCTGCGTACCTCTGTTTCTTAGTCTGTAAAATGGGACCACTAATAAAACTTTAAGTCATTTCTATGAGTGTATGTAATACACTTAGCAAAATCACCTGATTTCTCCTTAATTGTTCTCCTTGGCCCCATTTATTGTGCACCCAGTATATCTCTGTAACTACCTTAGCCATGGCAATAAAAGGATGATTAGGTTAAGGTCTCCTTATAAAAGAGATGCCAGAATTAGCAAGTAAAACCACTGGACACTAGTTAAATTTGAATTTCGGGTAAACAACAAATATGTTTTTAGTATAAGTATGTCCTATGCAATATTTGGGACATACTTATACTAAAAAAGAAATTTCATTGTTTATCTGAAATACAAATTTAACTGTCCATCCCTTATTTTATGTAGCAACAAAGGAGCTCACAATCTGGTGGAAGAGACAGGCACAGAAACAAAAGCTTTCAATACAAAACATTGAGCGCAGTATTGTATATGCATCCTTCCAATTTCCTCTCTCTTTCTTTATATTTTGCTTCTGTTTCTGCTATTTTTAGATGAATGGGAGCATATTGTATGTATTTTCATAATTTTAATTTTTTTAACTTAATCATATATCCTTCTGTGTCCTTACATACAGGCATGTGTTCTTTTTAAAAATATTCCATACTATGGATTGTTATACCACAATATTTTTAACTGTCCTGTTGAAAGACACTTAGATCAGTAACTACTTTTTAAAGAAGTTTCTTTCAAGTGAGAAAAGCTTACTGGGATCAGTTCTATTTTGATTGTTTTAAGCATTTAATTATCCTAAATTATCATACTTACATTACTCCTGACAGCTTGAACATTTTGGTGCCTGATGCTATTTACATGCTTTAAAGCAGGACAGAAGATTTTAGAGCACATTTTTCACCATTTATTCTTCCATTCCAAAATGAAATAAAGGAAGGATCTGAATGTCTTGATGGAGAAGAACCAATTTAGTGTATCTCAGTAGGTCACTTTGTAGCCTCCAGGAAAATGTCTCTGCATTATCATTTGTTTAGCAGATTGTTTCTCCAGAAACCATTTTTCTTCTCATGACCCCAAAGAAAATCATGAGTAGATTATTGAAATATTGCTGTTAACTTTTAGGAAGGCAAGGAATACTGAAGCTATAAAAAATAAATGATGGGTGACTAAGGCCACCATCATGGTGGCCATGTGGTCCAGCCAGACAAACACCAAGATTATTTAAAAGTAGCTAATTTTGGTCTCTGCCTTAAATTACAGTTGATAATGGTGAGCATTCTCAAATCTGAAAGCACCTAAAAGAAAGGCAAGTATTGGTGAGCATCAAGCACATATGTCATAAAACCATGAATCAAGATTTAAAACCAGAATGATCAACTGCAGGGTCAGTTTCAAATATCACCTTGGAAAGAAAAAAAAACCAGTATTGATGGAGAAATAATTTTTTAAAATTCTTAATGATTAAAAAGAAAACTTTATCTCATGAGCTGCTTTAAAATCACTTTACAAAGAATGGGCTTATTTTCTGAGAGATAGGAACTAAATTAAGTAAAATACAAACCAGGGAATGGATCAAAAGGGCACATTTGTCTCATGAGTCAGTGAAATGGGGGATGGAGGTGGTAAAAGAAGAATATACCAAAAAATGTTTCAAAATGCTTTGGAGAATAAATGTTAAAGAATCAAGCTAAAAGGCTGTGATAGACTGGAAAGATTAAACTGACTGGAAATATATGGTTCTTCAAGGATGAGGAAATGTTGAAAGGTAAATCAAAAAAATTATATAGTAATCTTCAGAACTCTCCAAATGGCTAGCACTATAGGATCATTCAACTTTAATTCAATAAATGCTTTTTAAGACCTTACCATATGCCCTCCATCTATTTATGCACTTGGGATACAGAGGTAGATAGGATAAAAATCCCTATCCTCAGATAACTCACAGTCTATTGGGGGAGGCAGGCTATCTAACAGTTACAGTGGAGTGGGGAGATTGTCGGGAATCACTGGGGAGGTCACACCTGAGTTATATTTGAAGGATTAGCAAGAATTGCCAGACAAAAGATGGACAAGTTGGTGAAAAGATCCAGAGAACTTGTTCAGTTCGAGACTGCATGGAAGTGAGCCTAGCTCATATTGGAGGGAGTAGAACAAGGTCAGATTTGAAATACGGTGGGATTATTTTACTGCCCTCCAGTCTAAAATATTTGACTTCATCCTGTGGTGCTGGGGAGTCACTGATGATTTTCAGCAGCGGAATGATGTGATCATACGTGATTTTAAAACGATCCTCTTTGCTATCTGTTTGAAGAGTGAATTATAATCAGGGAGAAAAGTTGGAAGACTTTTGCTGTGGTCCTATTGTGAGATGATGAGGAGCTAAACTAAAGGAGCAGTAAAAGATTGGCAAGGCAGGGACAGATTAAGTAGACCAGTGTTTCTCTTCAGGGAGACACTGCCCCTAGTGGGCATTTCAGATATTTGTGGAGGCGTTTTCTGGTTGTCACAATGATTGGCAGAGCTGCAGGCATTTAGTGGAGAGAGGCCAAGGATATTACACACACTGTATTGGAGGGACAATTCCACAAAATGAAGAATTATCCTGTTTTCCACATGACTTTCAAATATCCATCTGGATATCTTGTAGATGAGAAACTTGATTATAATCATCTCAGCCTAGAAGCAACCCCATTTTAAATTTAACTCCAAATCCTTTTAGTATGGTTTCAATAAACTTGAATTTTCCAGGAATGCAGCTACCATGCTAATTGATGGATATATATTGTTTTATTTGGAACTCTACCAATGTCATCTCTGGCTTATGCTATTTGATTCATCAATACAACCAATTGGTATTGGTTTGCACATGCAGTTGTTGCATTCGTAGTGGTTCTTATTTCAAAAGGTCTAATAGAAAGAAAATGATTGTCAATGTTTATTTAAATATTGGTCTAACTTCTCTTAAATTCTAGCTTGTATAGAAGTAGATCAAAGTAAATCACCACTTCATTAGGTCCCCTGGTATAATTTCACATGTTGTGCTGCTGTACTACATATTATTTTATATTTACTTTCCTTCTGTTTCTCCTTATATTATAGTTAGAATTTATTTTTAAAATTATTTGTGATGGTATGTTTTATATATCAAATGTTTGTTGTAAAAAGGGAACAATGTTTTTTAAAAGACTGAAGTAATTACCTATACACATAATGTTAAAGGTAGACTCCATAATTCTTTTTTTTTTTTCTTCGAGGTACTGGGGATGGGGATCGAACCCCAGAACTCATATGTGGAAAGCCGGCGGCGCTCAACCACTGAGCCACATCGGCTCCCCTGAGTTAGTTTAGTCACTTGTTTACCCGGGTTTTTTTTTGTTGTTTGTTTATTTTTTTTTAGGAGGCACTGGGGACCAAATCGGGACCTCCCATGTGGGCAGCAGGCACTCAACTACTTGAGCCACATCCTCTCCCCAAATCCATAAATCTTGGTCATTTATTCAGTTTGGAGGTGAGAATAGAAACATTTGTAATTCTAAAACTTGTAGTATTACCAATAGCTTCTATGTTTTAAATCATGACCAAGAGAAAGTCTGAGAATTCTATGTTGAACAGTTAAGTTTGACTGTGAGAAGGCTGAAAATAGCTACAGGAAGGATAGAGTAGTAAATTTATTCATTTGAAGAAGAACCTGGCTTATTAGGTTGAAATTGTTGTCTTTTTATTTTTTTAATTTTTTAATTTTTATTTTTTGATGTACTGGGGCTGGAATTGAACCCAGGACCTCATATGTGGGAAGCTAGAACTCAGCCACTGAGCCACATGGCTCCCCTGAGTTGGTTTTTTCGTTTGTTGACTTGTTTGTTTTTTTGTTTTTAGGAGACATTGGGGACTGAACTCGGGACCTCCCATGTGGGAAGCAGGCACTCAACTGCTTTAGCCACATCTGCTTCCGAAATTATTGTGTTTTAAAAGGAAATTATAGTAAATATTTAAATCAGCAATATCACAAAAGACCTTTATTGTTTTTAATGTAAAATAATTCAACTTTGAAGGTGACATTGAAGATTTCCCATTTCTCTAGTTCTTGCCAAAGCTGGGTTCTAAACCAAAACTGGAATTTAGCCAAGAAATGGGTGCAGTTGCAATCATAACCACCATCTAAATTCAATTAATTTCAATTAAATTTAATACAGTTCAATAAATGTTTATTAATGTGCCTTTTTTTGCCATACTCACTTTGTCTTCCAAACAGACCCACCTCCAAAGCCAGAAATTTCCCTTAAAATAAAAATTCTAATTCTGGCACATTGACAGGCAATCTATTGCATGTCCATGGCAGAAGTTCAGCAGATAGATTCCGGCCAAAGCTTGAATACTTGACCCAAGTTTCTCTAATCTATTTTGCAAGACTTATCCTGTGAACTCAGGTTCACTGCTAGCACTGCTTGAAATGTCCAAAGCCAATAAGTGAATATTTGCCAGATTTACTTTTTATCCCCTTATAAAAGCAAAGGAAAAGAGGAGCTAAGGATGTAGTGTATTTTGGAATAGAAAGTTATGGTAGTGGGGAAAAAAAAGGAAGTTCAGGAGTTTAGGGAGACAAATCAAGCCTTTGTCAAATAATATGTCCTGAGAAGTGTAGGTGGTAGCAGAATAAAGGAATTGGGTGCAGAGTGCATGCTAAAAAATGCCTGCACTGATCTTGAATAAAAGCCTGCTGGAGGAATATGTGGCATCTGCAGATACTGGTACTTTAACCTCCCAAAACTGATATGGTGACATTTACAGAGGGGTGATATTAAATTGGTTTACAACTAGTATGGCACAGACACTAACTGATCAGTGTTCAATAATCAGACAGGGGTCCCCTGTAAACAACCAATAGAGTTTTGTTTGTACAAGCTGCCTGAATACAAGCCCTGCAGCTCTATAAATAACACTGAAGACACTTTGAGGTTTCTTATCTCAGCAACCACTCTCTATACTATGCACAGTCACTCTAAAATTGTTCAAAAACTTCCAAAAACTTCCTCAGGATTTGGAAGCTTCTTTTTTTTTTTTTTTCTTTTCTTTTTTTTATTTTTAAAGAAGCTTTAGGTGACATAAATGTTACATCATAAATATAGGGGATTCCCAAAGCCCCACTCCTCCCCCTCCCACAGTGTCCCCCATTAAAAACATCTTTCATTAGTGTGGTACATTTGTTACAATTGATGAATACATATTGAAACATTGCTACTAACTATGGTCTATAGTTTATGTTATAGTTTACACATTGTACCACACAATTTTATAGATTTTGACAAAATATAGAATGGCCTGTATCTGTCATTGCAATGTCATGCAGGACAATTCCAATGTCCCAAAAATGCCCCATATTACATCAATTCTTCCCTCTTCCTCCTCTCAGAATCTCTGGTGACCACTACCTTTATATCAATGATACAAGTTCTTCCATTGCTAGAATAATAGTAAGTCTCCTTTAGTCCATAGTTGCATTCCCCCCTTGTGTTTGTTCATTCCTCAATATTGAGGATTTGGTCATGGGGGTGCCCACTCTGTTTCTGATTGAGAGGGAGCTTAGATTCCCATGAGGCAGATGGATGGAATTGTCTTGCTTGCAGTTGTCAATACTCTGTTTTTTGGGGTGGGCATTGTCCATCATCATCTTTTTGTTCCAGTGAACTGGAGAATCTCAACTCTGTGAGATTCAGGGATCAACTGGCATATTAATAGACCAAACACTTAAGTCTCTGGGATATATATTTAATGAGTATAGTGCTAATTATAGCTTCAAATAAAAGGAGCAGAAGAGCCATGTGTAGGGAAATTGTACATCAGTCTAACTCTGTTATATTGGGGAGCATATATTCCAAAGTGAGGCCCACTGACAGGGTGCCAAATTCCTGAGATTGTCTGCCCTACCTATAGTGTCTAGATGTCTCTAGAGCCCTCAGAGTCCCCTGTTTGAGGCACTGTTTGTTGTGGCAGTCAGTGAGATCCTGCTGAGATGTGCATAAGCGGAACCTCTGGAATGACCTCCCAACACACTTTGAAATCTCTTAGCCATAAAAACTCTTTTGTATTTAATATTTTCCCCTTTTGGTCAGGGTCTTTTTCCAGATTCATCACTAGTTGATGCTTGGTAATAATCCCTTGGTGCCAGGGAGGCTCATTCCTGGGAGTCATGTCACACTCTGGTGGGGAGGTAGTATGTTTATATGCTGAGTTTGGCTTAGAAGGAGGCCACATTTGAGCAAAAAGGAAGGTTTCAGGAGGTAAATCTTAGTTAATATACTAGGCTAAGTTTCAATTTCACTAGAAACGGTTCATAAGTACAACCATCAATATCAAGGGCCTGGTGTAATGGTCTGTCTTCCTTTGCTAGGGACTGCCCACGTACTCGGGGGATTATTGCTGCTCTATTAGAGAATGTAGCAAGACTTCCCAGGATGGGAATTCAATGTTCTTTCAGTTCTTGTGTTGGTCTCCACCCACTGAGACAATGCCCCATGACCACTTGAACATATTCATGACCACTCCCCACACATCTCACCATCACTGACACCCTGCAGCAGTGATCCTACCCATCACAGTTGTGACCCTTCTGTGATCCAAAACCTCCCCAAAAACAAAGCCAAAAAATAAAAAAAGAATAAAAGGATAGTAATAATAACAATAAATAACAAGTAAAATACAAAAATTAAAAATTAAAAAATAAAAAATGTTTGTATCTGTGTCTCTCATCACCATAAGATCTGTTGTCTTTTATGTACAGTGACAATTTCTTCTGTGTGTTCCCCCAGTGTCTTATTTTCTTTTGCTTTATCTTCAAAGAAGCTTTAGGTTACATTGGAAACTTCTTTAAAATAAGAAAATGATGAGTAGCTCTGGATAAACTGGGCTTATTATTTATTGCATAGTTATTTTTTAGAGTGCATGAAGAGTGCTTCTAGGCACTGTTGTGAGAACTGAGGGTACAATGGTGAAGAAGACAGACAAGGGCCCTATTTGAAACATAGTTTATTAAATCAATTAACTCAAGAGTAGAAATACTATAGGTTTCTTTCTTTAATTAAAACAAAATATTTTATTATTAAACCTATCAAACATATACTCAACAATAGAGAATAGCATAAGAAAGCCTATGTACCTACTGCTCAGTTTTTAAAATCTTAACATTGGGTTTCTTTTTCAGTTTTCTTTAGCACATAAAGTGTACAATTTGGTAAGTTTTGACTTATATAAAACATTTGAAACCATCACGTCAATGAAGAAAGTGAACATATTCAACATTTCCTCATGCCCCTTGGTTTATCCCTCCATCCACACATCATCCCCCACCTCACCCCTTCTCCAAACCCCATATCTCAGCAACTCCTAACTTGACTTGTGTTGAAATAGATTAGCTTGAATTTTCTAGAATCTTACATTAATGAAAACTGGTAGTATGTACTTACTCTTTTTTTTTGGTCTAGCTTCTTTCACTGAGTATAATTTGTGTTCGCGAGTATCAACAATTAATTCTTTTTTATCGCCATAACACAGTAGTATTCCATAGTGTATTAGTCAACCAAAGGGGTGCTCATGCAAAGTACCAGAAATCTGTTGCTTTTATAAAGGATAGTTATTTGGTGTAAAACCTTACAATTATAAGGCCCTAAAGAGTCCAACTCAAGGTTACTTCCTTACCAAACTCTGTTGCCACCTGTTAAAGCAAGATGGTGGGTGACATCTGTGAGGGTTCAGCCTTCCTCTTCCCTCTTAAGGATCTGTGGTCCCAGCTCCTTCCAATCTCAGCTGTAGGCTGGAGGGCTCATTTCTCTTCCCAGAGCTCAGCTGCTCTGTTCTCTTCACAAGGTCAGCTGTAAACTATCAGGCAAATGGCTCATCTCTCTTCCCAGGGCCTCTGCCATGTCTATGGCACTCCCTTCCTCTTTTCTCACATATCTGCTTCTGTGTGTCTACTTCTGTGTTCTTCTTGCGTGAATATCCATTTATATAGCCCACAAAGGGGGCGGGAATGCAAACTGAGTTGCCCTAATGACATGGTCAAATCAAAGCCCTAATCTTAACATAATTTAATCAAAGGCATCTCAGCTGAATCTAATACAATCAAAGGGCCTCATAGCCAGAGGAACAGACCAATTTATAAACATAATCAATATCTCTTTTTGGAATTCATAAATAATCTCAAACTGCCACACATAGTATGGCTATAGGACCATTTTCTTATCCCTTTACCTGCTGATAGACATTTGGATTGTTTCCAATTTGGAGCTATCACATGTAAAGCTGCAATGAACAGTAGTTTCATCTTAAACATTTCAGAAATTGCCAAAGTGGTTGTATCATTTGACATTACCATCAGCAGTGAATGAGAGTTCCAGTTGCTCCACATCCTCATCAACACTTAATATGGTTTTAGATATTCTAAAAGGTGTGTAATGTATCTCTTGTTTTTAATTGACTAATGATGTTGAGCATTTTTTAATGTGCTCAAATGCCATCTGTGTATTTTCTTTAATGAAGTGTATTATCAATTCATTTATCCATTTTTCAATTGTCATGTTTTTCTTATGATTGAATTTTGAGATTTCTTTGCATATATACATATACATATATTGTATAAAAGAATATCATGTGATGAAAAGTTTTAGGTTGTGTATGTGGTACAGAATAAAATTTTTTAAAAACTTTAGAACTGTACAACACAAAGAGTAAACCCTAATGTAAACTATGGACTATAGTTAATAGTATAATTATAATAATATTGTTTCTTCAATTGTAACAAAGTTACCAAACTAATGAAAAATGTAAATAATAGCGAAAACTGTGTTTATGAAGAGAGTATATGAGAACTCTGAACTTTCTGCATGATTTTTTTGTAAGTCTACAATTTCTTTAATAAAAAAAGAGAGAGAGAGAAATATAAAAAATACAGAAACAAAATCCAAGGCTTGAAAGAACAAATCTTTATAAATATAGTTTATGCATCTTTAGGTCAGCTGGGGATTGACTGATCTAGCTTACACTTGCTTGACCAGATCTGCTCATCTGGGCTTTTTCATGCTTCTGAAAGCTGGCTACTGGTTTCTACTATTGGTAGGCTTGACTGGAGGACCTTATCTGAAGGCAGTTTTGTTCCAAATGACTCTTTTCTTCCTCCCAGGACTAGTGGAATAGCCTAGGCATGTTTTTCTTGTGGCAATGGTATAAGTACAAGAGAAGGCAAACCTAGCTCATAAATCCTTTTTAAGACTTCTTGTATCACATCTCTTATCAACAAAAGCAAATCATATGTTAATACCAAGAAGCAGGGAATTATACCCCACTCACAGTGGGAGAACACTGCAAAGTGACATGGCAAAATGCATGTTTGGAGGAAGGTCTGAAAAAAATGGAGCTATTGATGCAATCTCACACAAACTGATGTACCACAATTTACTTAAACAACCAACCCTGGTAGTATGTTTTCAACCTTTTTCTATTACAAATAATGTACCAATGACTAACCAAATCCACATGTGGAAATTACTTGGTTAAAGGATATGGGCTTTTGTAATTTTAAGAGCTATTATGAAAGCACTGTTCAGAGATGACTGTTACAATTTATATTCCCACCAGCAATGTTTGGGATTATGTTACCAAACTTTTAGTCTTTGCCAATTTTATGGTGAAAAATGTGATCTTTGTATGACTTTTATTTGTAATTTTCTTATGAGTGAGGTTGACAATCTTTTTATTGATTAAATCCATTTTTATTTCCTTCTTTTTAAACCATCTATTCATATCTTTTGCCCATTTTTAAAATTGGGTTTTTTGTCTTTTTCTTATTGATTTCTGTGTTTTAGAGAAATAAGGGCTTGATTTATGAAATGAGTTAAAAATATTTTTCCTTATTTGTTGTCTTTTGTCTTTGGTTATAGAAATTTATCAATGTATTTTTTATTTTAATATAGTCTAATTTATTACTCTTTTCTTTCATGGCTTGCCAATTTTATGTCATACTTAGGAAGACCTTCATTCTAAGATTATAACATTTCATTTTTTACATTTAGATTTTAAATCATCTGGATCTTTTTTCAACATTTGTTGGGCTCTAGTAACTGTGGTTTTTTTTCTCTTGCTTCATAAACTTCTTGATTTAAGCTTTGTTTTTTGTTTTTTTTTTCTTGTTTTTTTTTAGGTCAAAATATGTAATTACAGTTTTCATCTACTTCAGTGTAACAAAATTTGGTCAGTGTTTTTTGTCTGGCATTTGTTTGTCCTGTTCCTGACCTGTTTCCTTTTTGATAATTAATCTTTGAAGAAACTTTTTTTTTTTCTTGACCAGTTATTTGTCAAAAGTTCATGAAGTGACGAGGATAAGGACTGTGTTCCAATTAGCTAGAATTTTTCTTAGGATACATGATTTTGTGTGTGAGTCATTTTTCCCTTCCTGTTTTCCCAGCAAGAGGAAATACTCATGTGTGGAAGTTTCCACAGTACAAAGTCTCTCTTCTTCCCTTTTGCCAGAGACTGACTTCTTCTTGCAAATATGGCTGATCTGTGAGAGTCCTGATTTAGCCTGGATTTCTCTGCTTCACCATAACAACCCAGATCCAAGGAATCTTCTGCCAACAGTCCTTGCATCCTGTGCCTACATTTTTGTGTTCATTGCAGGGTACATACTTCACCTTCCTGAAATGTACTTTCTGACATGTTGTGATATCTACATCTGCAGAGTCCACTTTGCCCCTTTCTTCCTCCCTCCCTCCCTCCCTCCCTCCTTCCCTCCCTCCCTCCCTCTCTTTCTTTCTCTTTCTCTCTTTTTTCTTTCTTTCTCTCTCTCTTCCTCCCTCCCTCTATCTCTCTCTCTTTCTTTCTCTTTCCTTCTCTCTCTCTTTCTTTCTCTTTCTTTCTTTCTTTCTTTCTTCTTTCTTTCTTTCTTTCTTTTTCTTTCTTTCTTTCTTTCATCTTTCTTTCTTTCATCTCATATTCAATCCTCAGTGCTCTTACAAACCTTTTCATAGTTGAATGGACAAAATTGAATGGACAAAAACCATTTATGGTACTCTATATATCCTATCCCTGGGAGAAAATCTGCACCCCATTAGTCAGTACTTGCCTGATTTTGATAACTTAAACCATGCAATTTTAAAGACTTAGAATAAGGTGAACCAAATATCAAAGAAGAGCTGTGAACAAAAGAAACAATAAGCAAAAGAGAGAAATTGGCCATCAGAGTAAGTTCACCAATTCAGATGCCTAACATCAGCAAAAAATTGCAAGCCATACTAGGAAACAGGAAGTGATAGCCCACTCAAAGGAAATAACCAAATAACCTAAAGAGATACAGGATTTACGAAAATTAATCAGTGATAATCACTCAACTCTCCTAAATCGCTTCTAAGATTTTAAAGAAAATATGGCTAAAGAAATAAAGGATGTTAAGAAGACGCTGGGTGAGAATAAAAAACAATTTGAAAGCATGCAAAGAAAAATAACAGACCTTATGGGAATGAAAGACATAATGGGTGAGATTAAAAATAAATTAGAAACACATAAGAGCAGATTTCAATTGATTGAGGACAGAATTCATGATTTTTAAGACAGAACATCTGAACTGGAAAAGACAGGAGAACAGAAAGAAAAGAGAATGGAAAGAATGGAACAGAGTCTTCAGGAAATTGAAAAACAATGCAAAATGCACAAACATTCACATTATCCATGTCCCAGAAGAAGAAGAGAATGAAAAGCGGGCAAAAGGAATATTTTAGGAAATAATGAATGAAAACTTCCCTGCCCTTATGAAAGACATAAATACCAATATCAAAGAAGGACAACACACCCCAAGCGGAATAAATCCAAATAGACCTACCCTGAGACACCTACTATTCAGAATGACAAATATTGGAGATAGAGGATTTTGGAAGCAGCAAGAGAAAAGCAAAGCATCACATACAAGAGAAACTCAATAAGATTAAGTGCTGACCTCTCACCAGAAACCATGGAAGTGAGAAAAAAGTGGTATGATGTATTTAAGGTACTGAAAGAGAAAATCTGCCAGCCAAGAATTCTGTATCTGGCAAAACTGACATTCAAAAATGAAGGTGAGTTCAAAGTCTTCACACACAATCAAAAACTGATAGAATGTTACCAAAAGACCAGAATTACAAGAGCTACTAAAGGGAGTGCTGCAGCCTGAAAGGAAAAGACAAGGCTGAGAGATTTGGAGAAGAGTTAAGAAAAGAAGATTATTAGGAAGGGCAAACTAAAGAGTAAGAAGACAGACAATAGAACAATATGACAGGAGAGTACCAAAGGACAAAATGGATAAAGTAAGTAATGCCTTTACAGTAATAACATTGAATGTTAATGGATTGAACTCCCCAATCAAAAGTCATGGACTGATTGAATGGATAAAAAAATATAAGCCATCTATATGTTGTCTACAAGAGACATACCTCAGATGTAAGGACACAACCAGGTTAAAAGTGAAAGGTTGGAAAAAATGAACTCCAAGCAAATAGTAACCAAAAAAAAAGAGCTGGAGTAGTGATATTAATATCAGACAAAATAGATTTCAAATGCAAAACTGTTATAAGGGTTGAAGAAGGTTATTATATATTCATAAAAGGGACAGTTCACCAAGAAGAAATAACTACTAAATATTTATGCACATGATCTGAGTGCCCCAAGATACATAAGGCACATACTGGCAAAACTGAAGAGAGAAATAGATGTATACAACAATAGTTGGAGACTTCACTACATCACTCTTAGTATTGGATAGAACAGTTGGACAAAGGATAAAGAAAGAAAGAAAGAACTTGAATAATATGATAAATGATCTAGACTTAACAGATATCTAAGGAATATTGCACCCCAAAACAGCAAGATATACTTTCTTTTCAAGAGCTCATGAATCCTTCTCCAAGATAGACCATATGTTGGGTCACAAGACAAGTCTCAATAAGTTAAAAAGATTTAAATTATACAAAACACTTTGATCATAACAGAATGAAGCTGGAAACCAATAATGGTCAGGAAAAGGGAAAATTCATAAATATATGGGGATTGAACAATACACTCAATCAATGGGTCAAAGAAATTGCAAGAAAATTCAGCAAATATCTTGAGATGAATGAAAATTAAAAGACAACATATTAAAATCTATGGGACACTGCAAAGGCAGTGCTGAGAGGGAAATTTATAGCCCTCAATGCTTACATTAAAAAAGAAAGAGCTAAAATTGAAGATCTAACTGCACACCTGGGGGAACTAGAAAAAGAGCAGCAAACTAATTCCAAACCAAGCCAAAGGAAAGAAATAATAAAGATCAGAGCAGAAATAAATGAAATCGAGAACAAAGAAAAACAATAGAATCAACAAAACCAAAAGTTGGTTCTTTGAGAAGATCAACAAAATTGACAAACCCTTAGCTAGACTGACAAAGAAAAAAAAAAAAAAAAA
>JAQZBX010002545.1:0-71217 GCA_029593785.1 Cabassous unicinctus
TCTGGGATCTTTTAAAAAATGTATTTATATTATCTCTACTTAGGATACTTTGACTGTAAATATCCATGCTAATTTTACCTACTAAATGTAACTCAAGCTTCTTCTCATCTCCTCTGCTAATGTTCCAGAACAGGTCTTCATCATTTTTATTTTTCTTATTAGGGCATTTATGGATTTTTAGAAAAAAACATTCAAAATGTACAGAGTTCCCGATATTACCCTTCCCCCCAAAAAACAGTTTTCCCTATTATTAACATTTTGAATTATGTAGTACCATTGTTACAACTGATGAAAAAATATTATTATAATTGTACTATTAACTATAGTTCTTTGTTTATATTGGGGTTCACTGTTTCTATTGCACAGTCCTATGTGAGTTTTTTTTCATTTTTTTCATTTATTGAAGTATATCACTCATACATAAACATACATAAACAATAAGTGTATAGTAATAGTTGCGAACTTACAAAACAAACATACATAACATCAACCAGGCTCTCATACCTCACCCTACAACCAATACCTTGCACTGTTGTGACACATTTTTAACTAATGATTAAAGAGCATCCTCAAAATATTGCTACTAACCAAAGTATCTTACATTTTGTATATTTTTCCCCAACACACTCCATTAAAATTATTATTATTATATCATTTATACCTGAACATACATAAACAATAAGTGTATGGTAAAAGTTGTGAACTTACAAAGCAAACATGCATAACATCATGCAGGGGTCCCATACCTCAATCCACCACCAACACTTTGCATTGTTGTGAGCCATTTGTTACAAATTTTGAAAGAATATCCTCAAAATCTTACTATTAACTGTAGTCCTTATGTTACATTTGGTGTATTTTCCCCCAAACTACCCCATTATTATTTTTAAAATATATTTTTATGACAGAAGTTGTAAACTTACAAAGCAATCATGCACATGTGCAGAATTCCCATACAACACCCCTCTATCAACACACCACATTGTGGTGGCACATTTGTTACAGATTATGAGGTAATATCATCAGATTTTTACCAGATCCATAGTGTATATTTGGTATACTTTTCTATACTCCTGCGTTATCAACACAGTACATCTTTGGCATAGATTCATAAATATTAAATTATTGCTGTTAACCACAGTCCATAGTTCATTCCAGTTGTATTCTTCCCATGCTTCTCCACATTCCCACCATCCTGCAATAGTGACGTACATCTGCTGTAGCTCACATAGGACACTCTTGCATCTATACCATCCAACCACAATTCTCATCCCCTCTGGGCTTACTGTGTTTTTCAGTCCCTAGATTATTCTCTAGTTTTCTGTCAGTTGGCATTTACATCCCTAGACTACCCTTTTCAGTTACATTCCCATTTATAAACCAGCTGTTACTCACTATAATGTGTTTCCATGAACTCTATTCATTTCCATACTTTTACAACAAAGTTGATTAAAACTTCTACATACATTAAACATCAGTAGTCAATCTCAGTCTTCCTCTTATCTCCTTTAAGAATTCACCACCTACCACCAGGTCTTGAAGATTTTTCCAACATTTTCTTCTAGAAGCTTTATGGTTCTTGCTTTTATATTTAAGTTTTTGTTCCATTTTGAGTTAATTTTTGTATAAGGTGTGAGATAGGTATCATCTTTCCTTCTTTTGGCTATGGATATCTAGTTCTCCCAGCACCATTTGTTGAATGGGAAGTTCTGCCTGAGCTAAGTTTGACAGCCTTGTAAAAAAATCTCTTGACGCTAGATATGAGGGTCTGTTTCTGAACTATCAATTTGGTTCCATTGGTCTATGTGTCTGTCTTTATTCCAGTACCATGCTGTTTTTACCACTGTAGCTAGGTAATATGATTTAAAGTCCAGAAGTGAGAGTCCTCCAACTTTGCTTTTCCTTTTTAAGATGTTTCTGGCTATTCAGGATCCTTACCCTTCCAAATAAGTTTGATAATCATGCTTTCCATTTATTTTAAAAATGCTGGTGGGATTTTCATCAACATTGCACTGAATCTGTATATCAATTTGAATAGAATTGACATCTTAATGATATTTAGTCTTCCAATCTGTGAGCATGGAATATTCTTCAAATTATTTAGGTCTTTTTTTATTTCTTTTAACAGTGAGCTGTACTTTTCTGAATACAAGTCCTTTACATCCTTGGTTAAGTTTATTCCTAAATATTTGGGTTTTATCTGTCATATTTCATTTTCACCACTCTTTTGACACTTTCAGTTACTCTTACTGATATAATCTTCATTTCTAGACTCTCTTCTAAGCCTTTCTCTCCTGTTTTTTCTTTTCAGGCTGTACCGCACCTTTTAGCATTTCCTGCAAAGCCGGTCTTGTGGGTATAAACTCTCTCAGTTTCTGTTTATCTGTGAATATTCTAAACTCACCCTCATTTTTAAAAGACAATCTTGCTGGATATAAGATTCTCGGCTGGAAGTTTTTCTCTTGCAGTATCTTAAATATATCATACCACTGAGTTCTTGCCTCCATGGTTTCTGACAAGAAATCAGCACTTAATTTTATTGGGTATCCCTTATATGTTATGCATTGCTTTTCTCCTGCTGCTCTCAGAATTCTCTCTTTGTCTTTGGCATTTGACATTCTGAATAGTATGTATTCAGAGTTGGTCTATTCGGATTTATTCGGATGGGAATACTTTGTGTTTCTTGGACATGGATATCCATGCCCTTCAATAGGATTGGGAAATTTTTTACCATTATTTCTTCAAATAGTCCTTCTGACCCCTTTCCTTTCTCTTTTCCTTCTGGGACACCCATGACACGAATGTTTGCATGTTTCTTGCTATCGTTTAGTGCTCTGAGACCTTTTTCAATTTTTTCCGTTTTTTCTCCATCTGTTCTTTCGTATGTTTGCTTTCAGAGGCCATTTCTTCAAGCTCACCAATCCTTTCTTCTGCCTCCTCAAATCTGCTATTATAATATTCCAGGTTTTCTTTTCCCCAAGATTTATTTTTACTTATTTTTCTGCCCTCTTGTTGTTTTTGTGTTCACTGTCTTGCTCTCTGTGTCCACTTGCTGGGTGCTCTCTGTGTCTGCTTGTCTTCTCTTCTTGTCTTTACTTTAGGAGTCACCAGGAACCGATCCTGGGACCTCTGATGTGGGAGAGAGACACTCAATCACTTGAGCCTCCTCAGCTCCCTGGTTTGTTGTATATTTCATTGTCTCTCCTCTTTGTCTCTTTTTGTTGCATCAGCTCTCCATGCTGGCCAGCTCGCCACATGGACCAGCTCAATGCACGGGCCAGCTCGCTTTTTACCAGGAGGCCCCGGGAAATGAACCTGGGACCTCCTATATGGTAGACAGGAGTCCAATTGCTTGAGCCACATCTGCTTCCCATTCCAGTGTATTTTTAATATCATTTATTGTGCCTTTCATTCCCATAAGATCTGCTATTTTTCTACATATGCTTTCAAAATTCTTCTTTGTGCTTATTCAATGTCTTCTTAATACCCTTAATCTCTTTAGCTATCTCATTGAATTTGTTAAGGAGATTTGTTTGAACATCTATGATTAGTTGTCTCAACTCCTTTGAATCATCTGGAGACTTATCTTTTTCCTTTAATTGGGTCATATCTTCCTGTTTCTTGGTGTGGATTGTAATCTTTTGTTGGTGTCTTGGCATCTGGCTTACTAGATGTATTTATTCTGAGTGCAATTTCTCTCTTTAGTTTAGGGCTCTTTTGGCCTCTCTCCCTTGTTGGTTGTGTAGTAAGAGCCAGGGATGTAGTTGGTGCTGTAAGCTGTGGAGGCTCAAGCTTCCCTCATTTCCCCAGGGACCAGTGAAGCTTCTCCCAACTTTCTCCTTTGCCAGGAGTAGGGACAGAGCCACAGCTGTGTGTAATAATCCAAGTTGTGCAGGCCTAGACTGTAGTTGCCCAGAGAGACTGATGAAGCTTCAAGCCCCTTTCTTCCCTGCCTAGTGCAGGGATGGAGCTGCAGGTATGGACAGTAATCTATGCAATGCGGGTCCAAAATGACTGCAGTTGCCCCGGTAGACTTCCAACTATTCAGTTTGCCTGCCGAATGCACCTGCAATCACCCAGAGAGGCTGGTGCAGGCTCACCAGCTTCCTCCCTTCTGGAGGTGGGGTTGGGGCTTATGTTAGAGCTGCAATCTGTTCTGGATGTAAAGAAGCTGGTCCTTACCAGCACTGTGATTTTCAGTCCGTCCACTTCCCCTCATGCGAGGGGCAAAGTTAAAATGGCAGCTACCAGCTTATTTATGACTTGGACAGGTTCAAACTTTAGCTGTTCTTAGCATTATACTTTAGCCCACCAAACTTTCTAATCAGTTGCTGAAGTGTGTGCCCAATTGTCTCTTCTTCCCCTGTTTTTAGGAAGAGGAGTTTTCAATTCCAGCTGCAGAATAGATCCCAAGGCAGCTTGTGCCACCAGTGGAGGATGGGCACCAGCCTCTGGAGTGTCCAGTGCTCTACTTATGGATCTTCTCTGCAGATGGACAGTATCCTCCTTCCATTCTTTCTAGGATGTTGCAAGATGCTCTTCTGGTGTCCTGGAGCCACCAAACAGGTGCTTTAGATAGCTCTGTGTGATTACTAACTGCCCTGTAGCACGAGCTGACTCTAGGAGCGCTTTACTTTGCTGCCATCTTGCTGTTTGTCCTATGATTATTTTTAAATTTTATTCCAGTAACATATATACAACCTAAAATTTCCCATTTTAATTACTTCCAAGTATACAATTAAATGGTGTTGATCATATTCCCAATGTTGTGCTATTTTCATCACCATCTCTTGCCAAAATTTTCCATCATACCAAACAGAAAATCTGTACCAATTAAGTATTAATTTCTCATTATCTACCCCAACCTATCCCTTATAATCTATGTTCTAATTTCTGACTCTCTGAATTTAAATATTCTAATTATTTCATCTAAGTGAAATCATAACAATATTTGATATACGCTATAGCGTATATCAAAACTTCATTTCTTTTTATGGCTAAATAGTATTCCATTATATTTATGAAACACATTTTATTTATCCATTCATCTGTTGATAGATACTTGGATTGCTTTCATCTTTGGAAATTGTGCTTCTATGAATATCAGCATGCAAATTTTCATCTTCTGACTGAATTAACACAAATGCTACTTAGCCAGTTTTTGTAATTATCTATCTCCTTTGAACTCCTTTTCATGAACCATAGCTTATATTGATTGTAAGTTCACAACTTTCTACATCTTAATTTCTTCGAAATTAGAATACTTCTTACAATCATGGTAACCAGATGGCAGTCATGATGAGGTTGTTGATCTCTTTACCCAAACGTCAAATGGCTAAAATCATAACTTGCATGGATGTCAGCAACTTAGTAAAAAATCTCTGGAAAAATGGTGGAACAATATTCCTAAAGAGGAAGTCAAAGTAGACTAGCTTTCCATGTTCGCAAACCTAGTTTTGAGCCCTGCATTAATGGCTTTTAGCTTTTGAGATCAGTACTGATGTCTTTCAGTTCTTTTACCAGTATGTTAAGAAACGTTATATTACCAATCTTCTTGAAGGCACAGAAGAAGATTTAGCATGCAAAATCATAGATGTTAACCACTCTGAGTTGAAAATGATTCAATATTTGGATACTTAATGTGAAGAATACCTTAACGAGATTATTTCTATTACAATGCCTTTTTATGCATGTGAAAAATAAACTATTAAAATCTGTTTAATGATAAAAAGATCTATTTCAATAAATATAAAATAAGAATTTTAAGTGATCAGATATCATTGCTTCATGGTTTAATTAGAAGTAATTATTTTCCTTAGTCCACCTTAAAACCTTTGGCATTTTGGTTCAGTAATTACTTCGAGTTACCTTTCTAATTGGTTTATCTTCCACTTAAAAAAAAAAGCCATCAACATCTCCCTGTTGTCCATGAAATACAGTCACAATTCATTAGCATGACAGGGCCTGCTTTAGGTTGGGTCATCTAGAAGCAGGGACTGAGACAAGGATTCTTGTACAAGTGATTTAGTGCTGGGGTCCTTTTGAGTGAAACCTGTGATTGTCTGGGAAGTAAAATGAGCACAGGAAAAAAATCAATATAAAGATCTGTGTTCAGCTGAAGTCTACAAAAATCTAGCTAAAGATGTGTGTTCAGCTGAGCCTATGGGGAGCTTTTGGTGGATTTGTACTGTGTCAATGTAGCTAAGTTGAATTTGTGTTTTTCAGAATTCTTTTCCCTCCATGGTTTTGGGTTTATGGTTGACCACAAGAGAAATAAGCATGAAATTTAGAAGGCAGAAGTGAAGAAATGGCCATTCTATGCTGAAGGTCACTGGAGGGTGCCAGATGTTGATACAGATTAATCTCATTTTTCCTATTCTGCTGACTCATATGGTTGGTGTGGTGTAGTAGCATCTGCAGCCCCTATTTGATTTCCTCCTTCTGTTTTTGTAAGCCCTGGACCAAAGGCATGTGGAGATCCATGGTGTAGGGTGCTAGCTTCAGCTACAAGTCAGCTCTATCATGGTGGTTAGAGGCAATGTGAGACAGACACAGATTGCAGTTCCTGCTCCTTGGCTTCATCCGACCTCATGGCTTCCAGTTTGTTCTGGCCCTTGCCCACTTTATGTCCAACTTTTCTTCCTAACGACTACTCTGTTGACCATCAGCAACTCTAGGTCTTCTACCAGATGCAGAGGCAAAAGCCTTTGATAAGTTACATCACCATCTCTTACAATTGCAAAGGTTTAATGCCCGTACAAAATTGCTTGTTCAATAATAGTCAAAATGATCTCTTCTCTGATCAAACCCTGAATGATACAGACTTCTAGAGCATGAATGGCATCCCAGAATTCTCTCCCTGATACGAAGAATCCAGGCTTTATTTTCCACCAGGTATCAGTCATTAACCATGGGCCACCATCCAAGGCATGCAATGTACTTCCCACACATCTGTGGGCAAGGTGACTCATGCAGATCATGGGCAACTATCCCAAGAAGGATGCAACAGTGAATTGGTGGCCAATACTAACAGGCAGGTGATGAGTAATGGTGGTCAGGGAAAGGGGATCTGGGCAGGGAATTGACATTTACACAACAAGGTCCCACAATTTATCCCTCTATGTAATCTACAACCTCATTTCCTGACACTTCATATAGACCCCAGCCTTTTGTCTATTTTCTGAAAAACCATGCCCTTTTATACTTCAGACCTAGACAGATTGTCTTCTCTTGCGCCTGGAACACTGTTATGCAATTTACTAGATTATCCTCCAATGTGTCTTCCTTTGGGCTTTCACATCACTCTGTGCCTTTATTATAGTAATTATTTTATTTGTATTACAGCCACATCTCTGATTGCTAGGCTGGGTATTTGGTAACTACAGATTTGCTATTATTCAAAGAAAATGAGATTACCTATGAAAGGTTAAATTGCGTTGCATGTTAGATAATTCAAATGAAAATGCTGGCAGTGTTGCATTTGTAAATCCTTAATATTTATAATGTATGTGTGATTAAGAAGCCTCTAGTTTAGCTTTGCCTGTTTTGCCATATATTCTTGTGAGGAGAGTTAGGGAAAATGGAAAGTTAGGGACATGTGGCCAAGAGCTCCTGAATGTTTTTGATCATTTGTTGGTTTGGTTTGTGTTTTGTTTTATTTGTTTGTTTTTCCAAATTTCTCACCCAAATGAGGAGCTTATCAGAGAAATCACTTGAATTTATGTGTGCTCATGAACGAATACATGTGAGATTCATTTTCTCTCAAGTTTTACTGGCAAGTAGTTTCCCCACTATGTTCACATACTCTATCTTTTAAAACTACCAAAATAAATAGAAAAAAAGAAATATATATTAAGATAAAAAAAATTCTTCTGATACTTATTGTTTGAAAATTTCTAGAAATCCCAATAGAGGGTTTTAAAACTCTACTCAATCATATGTACTAATATTTGCAGAATCAGACTGTAATTGTATTCTAACTCATCGGTTAACATGGAAACTCTGTGCAGGTTATTCAAACAGGATAGCAGTTAATGGACAAATAGGTTGAAGCACACATGTTGTAGAACCTCACGTTTTTGCCCTTTGTTTTTTTTCCCTCCAAAGAGTATCCTCAGGAGAAATTCCAATGAAAGATATGAAGATGGAAATAATTCGAATAATAACCCTAGAAAAGTAAAAATGTCAGAAAGCTAAACAGGGCATGCTGAAGATTAAGGAACTCAAATTTTAAATTGGTTTCATTTAATATAAACACTGAATATTTTAAGGCAATTAATGCTGTTAATCAACAACCCAAAATTATCAGTGCTTTACACTCTCCTCGGAGACTGATTAGGTGTTTGGCAGATGACTTTCCAGGTGGTAATCAGGGATCCTGTTTCCTGCTGCCTAGTTGTTGCCACCATCTTCTACAGCATCCTCTGAGTCCTGCACTGGATCCATTTCATTCTGCCAGTTAGTAAAAAGAATCTGCCTGGAACCAGTCACTTGACTCCAACCTATCTTCAGGGGACTGGGAAATATAATCTTACTTTGGTTCAAAAGGAGGAAATCAATTGCTGCACTTGTAGCTGGTTTCCATCACAGTCTTGTGGTTATAAGCTGAGGTTCTGTAGTAGACTACCTGAGTTCAAATTCTGACTCAATTGTTTATCATCTCTGAAACCTTGAGCAAGGTAACTTACCCTCAAAGCTTCAGTTGCTTTATCAATAAAAATAGGGGCAGATAAGCATATCTAGCTCATACGACTGCTATGAGTTAGTTTATATATTTAATTAATATATTAAAAGCATTTATCATAGTATCTTGACATATCCATTTCAATTAATGTTTTTTTAACCCTTGATGCTTGTAATCTGCTGAAGAAGAGCTGAAAGTAACAATTTCCATATCAGCACCACTTATAAGCTTTACATGCAAATATTACTGAAACTTATGTGATCCTCCAATCTAAACTAGAAGAACAATTTTGGGAAAATTCAATTCCACTAGACTATAGAAAAACATGCTAGCAGGCCCAGATTGACCCTCACTCGTGGATGAGAATAAGAAGAGGAAGTCAAGAGAAATAACTAAAATGGTTATGACTCTGGCTCTCATAATCACCTTCCTGCTCTACCCTGTTGCCTTAGTTTCCTAGTGCTGCCATAACAAAACACCACAAACTGGGTATTTTATAACAACAGTAATTTATTGTCTCACAGTTCTGGAGGCGAGAAGTTCAAAATCAAGATGTCAGTAGGGCCATGCTCCCTTTGAAGTCTGTAGAGCAGGGGTTCTTAACCTTTTTTGTTCCACGGACAACTTTGCCAGTCAGGTGAAAACCACAGACCCCTGACTAAGTCCACACTATAACGTGTATTATTTAATAAATATATCATACCCACACCAACAAGTCTCCACAAGAATAAGGTTTTTTTAAAATTTCAATTCAAGCTCATGGACCCCTGGTTAAGAACCCATGCTCTAGGGGGAAATCCTTCCTTGCCTCTTCCTAGCTTCTGGCACTTTGCTGGCAATCCTTCTTGGCATTCCTTGGCTAGCAGCCACAGCATCATATGTCTGTCTTCTCTCTTATGTCTCTGTCTATAACCAAACTTCATCTTATACAGGCATCATTCATAATGGATTGGGGCCCACCCTTATCCAGTTTGACCTCATTTTAAATTATCACTTCTTCAAAGACCCTATTTCAAAATAAGGTCACATTTATTGGACTGGGGATTAGAACTTGAACATATCTTTTTGAGAGACACATGTCAACCCTTAACACCTGGGAACCTTTTGAATATTCATACACAAATATGTACAGGTGTTTCTCTATATCAGGCTGGCTGGACTCCACATTTTAGGTCAAACTAGAAAAGGAAGGTGGGGGTACAGCAAAGCAGGAGGAAAGCAGTCAAAACTAGTTAAGGCTGGAATGGAGTCATCTGTTTTTTGGTTATAAGCACCGCAGAGGCAAAAGGCAAATGGGAAGATATATTATGATAGCAGCAGCAGAAGAGGAATTTGAATGGGAAATATATGTACTTTGTTATTTCTGAGTGCCTTTCTCAATCATTCCAATGACTTCTTTTTTATTCTTTTGGTTTCTTTTACTAGAAAATCCCAATTCACCCATGTTCATCTCTGTTTAAAATGTTCCAAACTGTATTAATTAAGATGAGCTAGCTACTGTCACAAGTGACCCCAGAATGTATTATAGTTCAAACACAATTTCTTGTCTATATAATAATACTCAGGAGGCAATCAATTGGCTGGTTGAACCTCTTTCACAAAGTCATTCATGATGTTAGAGCTACTGCCATCTTCCACACATGGCTTTCAAGTCACCTGAGGGTGATGGAGGTGATTGTTATTCCAGCTAGGCAGAAGGGAGAAAGAACATTAAAGAGTGGCTTCAGGTGATCTAATAGGCCAGGCACGAAGGTGGCACTTCCCATTTCTGCTCCCATTCCATTAGCTAGAATGTAGTCATATAAGCAAATCAAACTGTAAAGGAGGCTGGAAACATATTCTATAGTGTGCCCAGGAAGAAGGTGAGGGCATGAGCTTAGATAAGCAGCTAGCAATCTCTGCCATACTTACTTTCAAGTCCATCTCAAAGGAGACCACTTTTATAGACTTTCCTGATTCCCATTAATTCTAAGTTTTCTTATTTCTAGATCTAAGATATCTATTACACTTGACTTGAAATAGATGAGGGTTTTTTTTGTTTCGTTTTGTTTTTGTAATGGATTTGTCCTTCCCATTAGAATGGCTATAACTCTCTGAGGACAAAAACAGTGTGTTACTCAATCTTATGTTTCTCCCATTAATTAGTTGCCTTATGTACCATGGACACTCAAATAATATCTTAATTTGAGAAATTAATTTCCAAAAATTGAATTCATTAAAATCATAATTGGCAGTTTTATTTAGTAGCTGATTATTTTAAGGCTTAGTATATACTCCAGTAAAATCATACTTTAGAAAACACATCCCAGGCATTTGAGTGATGGCATGTGTGTTAGAGATGAAAAAGAATAAAAGATGTCACTTAAACTTCCAACATACTTAAAATAATATAATGAAGGTTCTTATAAATGACAGTGTTTCTCTCTCATAATGAGGATAAAATAATTCACAAGAACAAAAGGACAGTTTTAGAATGAGTGGTTCATGTAATAAAAGTTATTAGTAAAAAGGGGAGTCATTATTGAGAGACAAAAGAAAAAGAAATTAAGCAGAAGGACTATATGCTATGGTTGTTTTTCACATATTTATTTAATTTAGAAGATTAGCTAAGTTACAGAACTCATCTTGATTCTGTTAAATATTTAAAGTAAATTGTGGGAATAAAATTTCAAGAGTGTTTTTTTTGTTGTTTTGGGTTTTGTTTTTTTTTTGTGAATGCCAGTATTGATAACAGCTGCAGGTTAATTAAGGAGTTTCTTAATGATGATAAAAATACTGGCTGATTCACAATTCAGATTGATTATTGTCAAGACAAGGACTGATGGCTGCAAAATGCTATTAAGAGATATATCAAAGGTCTGTTAAGGACACTTTGATATCTACAGCAAGATTAAATTAATCCATGGGAAATACATTTAGATCATATTAATTTTCATTTTTTTGTTCTTTTGTAAAAAGGTATGAAGAACGAGTAGTCAATTGATGGAATACCACAAGTGAAAGCTCAGTTCAATGATTTTGTATAGTCATTTTAAAAATTAAAAGACATCTAAAAGTATCATTGGTCAGACTGATCCCATTTTTAAATCTTAAAATATAGAAATAATACAGGCACATGATATGAAACTTTATACTTTTGAATCACTATGTTATTTTTTTCAAATCCAGTCTTTTTATTGGGGGATTTTTGTATTCTTTTATGGCACTAGATCTCAGTTATATTTAATACTGCTTGAAATAAGTACACTTTTGAAATTTTCATGTTAAAGTGTTTGGCTATAATGGAATTTCTTGTTCAGAGGATTTGATCTATGTTTCTAAAAGTTTTAACAGAAGAATTCTCACATACATTGTGTAATTTATTTTTACCTACATTTGGATAAATTGCAGAGCAGAATATGTTCCTGCAATATTAGGAGTCTTATCCATAAATTCAATTGGCTTATAAATGGTTTAACCAGATCCCACAACACTAGCATTTCAAATGTTCTATATTATTTGGTGTGAACAAATCAATGTCTAGAGACAGTTTGCAATTAAAGGTCATTATTTCAGACAACAAAATAGGTTCATTATTTCTAACAATAACAATATTTGGGTATACTTCATCTCCAAACAGAAAATATGTATTTTACATGTCAAAGAGAATATTAAATTCACAAATGAACTTAATATTTAATATAATGTAATAACATTTTAAAATAATACTTCATTTTTTTAGAAACCATAATTTTCTTGTTATCTTGAGGCTATTTGCCTAGATAATAACTGATATTATTTACTCACAGGGAAGGGCTGACACAGATTGAAACAAAGGGGTGAATGGAATTTCCAAGTTTTTTTTTCTAAACATAGAGCAGAATTTATGGATAACTGTCTCTGTTCAAATACTAGAATTTTGATAGACAAAAGGATTTGGGGCTTCATAATGTTAAAAAACTAGAGATCTCAAAATGGCAAGTTTATACCTAAATCACACCAGGAATGATGCATATGAATGATATAAGAGCTTGTTTTCCTGCCCAGTAAATGGAGAAAACCACCATTTAGATGTCGAGAAAAAGGTTTGGGGGAGATAAATGACTGTGTGTTAATTGCTTCCGAGTCCCTCAGAAAGGACCTAGCACCCCTTCCTGGGTAGAATTGCAAAAGGAGGATGTGAGACTAGATTTAGTGAGGCCTGATTTACAGGGTCTCATGCCTTTCTTCCCAGGATGTAGCATGAAGGAACTGGATTCTCTTAGAGAAATCCCATATCCCAGGCTTAACCCTGAGAGGCTATTCTAACAACTGCAAAGGATGGAGCCAAAGGGAATGAACCAGAAGACATATTCATAGGACACTTTCATCCCATTTTGATGTGGGAGTGTCTATGGAAGTTTCCACAGTCCAGTTTGAGGATGTGATATTGCCTGAGAGTAAGTGAGCAAAATCAAAGATACATGGATTCAGGATGAGGCATAGACCCAGATGTCAGAGGTCATGGGATAATCACCAGAATACAATGATGTAGCCCAAGTAAAATGAGTTACTCCTTGGTGAGGCCAATATAGATAAAAAAGATAGTGGTAAAAAAGAATTTTCCCATGATGCCAAGACAATAAATAAGCCAACCTAATTCTCATCCATGAAACTTAGATCACTTCAGGGAGATGGGATAAAAGAGAGAAGACTCTTTAGGAGGGTCCATAATTGCTAGAATAGTTATTTAAGAGACAGACATAAAACTGAAGTAAATAACTTAAAAATTAAGACAAGATTAAATTTGAGGTATTGAGGGAAATGGAGGCCTCTAAAGTAAGTGGAGGTCAGAGATTCAGAAATAAAGTCAAAGTGAAGAAAAACCCTACCATGTAGCTAAAAACTCATGACAGCTACCCATATATAAGTATTTAAAAAGAACATTTTAAATAATTTTTCCCTAAGAAAATAAAATAAAAAATTGGAATTTTCACAAAAACCATCTTTTAGTCAAAGTACTAACTATAACCTTTGGGAGTTGAAATTCTAAGAGATCAACATTAAAAAAGGAAACAGGAGAAAATAGAGTTGGGTAGAACATACCCATCTACCTGGAACTCAAAACTAAAAGGTTTATTATACTGGAAATTTTGTCCAAGGTACATTTGTACTTTGAAATCCTCCATTACAAAACCATAATCAGCAAAAAATGCTCCTGATCTTCTCAGTAAAGGAAAAGCAACCTTATCTTTGTCCTGTGATGGGTAAATTTAGCCCTGATTGACTTATAAAACATCTCATATTTATTTAGGTTTGCCCTGAATTACCAAATATATTCTTTTGATAGTTTTGCTTTGCTACTAGATTAGAATAGGATAAATGAAAATCACCCTTTTAAACTGTCATAATAAACATTTAATAATCTATTAAAATAAAAAATATCAATATTAGACATACTTTAAAAGCTAATTTGAAGACTGCATAATCTATTTTCTCTTCTACCATTAACCCCAGGTGCAAATAAGGCTAAGGAATTTGTAATAGGTAGTTGAATATAATATAGTAAATTTTTATTTGTTACCAATTACATCACAGTTGAAAACTAGTGAAGGACAGTGGAAAAATCCCTGGATTATGACACCAGAGTCCTAGAAGATCTTGGACACATAGCTTCTCTTATCTGCACTTCAGTTTGTTTGGTTATGAAATGATGGTTTGAACAATATTGCTAATTCTTCTTGTTTTGTATTCATGTAAATCTTTTTAAGTTCTGGTAAATACAATCTAAATATTGAATGTTGTATGTCCTAGGAACTATCCCTTTCTCAAGGTACCAAAAACACATAACTTTATCTATAAGAATATCAAGACTTTAGGGGATTATATGTATTGAACTTTGAATTAGATACCACCATACAGAAATTATTTTCCTCCCCACTTATTCAGCAACTATATTCTTAGCATATTCAATATGCAAGGCACTGTGATATTTTTGTTGATCCAAAGCTATATAAGACACTTGTCTAGCCTCAACTAGTTTACAATCTTGAGGAGAATCAAATGTTTAAAATATATTTTGATATTTGAGGGGGGAAAGTTGATTATAATATAACTTGATAAAGTGAAAGGAGCTTAAGAAGATATGAGAACACATAGGGAAAAAGTCCCTAATCTACATTGTGTGTGTGTGTGTGTGTGTGTGTGTGAGAGAGAGAGAGAGAGAGAGAGAGAGAGAGAGAGAGAGAGAGAGAGAGAGAGAGAGACTGTGCCTGGGTGGTGGGGGCAATGAGGGCAAGAGATAAATGCTTCCTAGAGAGCATGTCTGAGCTGAGTCTTTGCAGGATGAATTAGGAAGAAAAACAGGAATTTTGGAAAAGGAGATGAGAGATTGCAGAAACAAAATTACAGATACAAAGATATGGGAAAACAGTTCATGAGGTACATGATTTATACTTGGTACTGCAAACAGTTTACTAAGCCTAAAATATTAAGAGATGAGGCATCAAAAGAAGTAATGCCACATCATATAGGCTCTTGGGTGGAACTTGGGTTTAGTTGTCAAGACACCTGGCTTCTAGACAGTCTGAGTTTAAGTAGCATTGTGAAGTAGGGAAAGTGAATTAGCTCTTAGTGCCTCAAGTTACTAATATGAAAATGGAGAGATTTAGAGTTGATAAATTTTATAGTTTCTTCATCACTTTAGATTTCTTCCATTCATATTTTTTGAGTTTCCACATTGTTTTCTGATTATACAACCACAAAAATTGAGAATAAATACTCCACATGTGTGATACACCTATCTATTTATCCATTTATAAGTTATTTACATGTTTATTAAAATATGCACAAAATATTAATCTTCAAGAGAGGAGATGAAGACAAGTAAATGCTATTTCAAAATACTTTCATATTTTATTTGTTAAAGTAACCAAACAACTTCTTTGTTTTCAGTAAATAATATCATTTGTGGTGAAATATTCTTAAATATTTTTTTTTAATTTGGCTTAACATGTTCCCTTTACCTTGAAGGGAGAAATTAAGTGCATTTAAAGTAGCTTCCTTCCTACAGCTAACTACTAGAGTTTAGGTCAGATAATTCGAAATACTTCTTTATTCGTAAAAGAAAAATTTATAACATCTCCACATTCAACAGCTCCTCTATGGTCTTTGTTGTTAGTCTGAAAATTCATGTACTACAAAATATTTTCTTGATCATTCTAGATCATATTACAAAGTTTTGCAAAGATTTTACTACTTAAAGGCCTTGATTATATAAAATTAATCACATTAATGTTATCCTCATACTTGTCTCAGAATTACTGATGTTATTCATGACACATAAACCAAATGAATAGTGCCAATTTGTACATTATGAATATGTTTAAAACATATATTTTAAAATAAAAGAGTAATTAGAAATAGAAGTTCTACTTTATCTTCCCAAGCCCAATGCAATGTTTTATAGACTCTTGGGAATATATACACTTCTTTTCTAGTGCATTTCTTCATCTAATTTATACAGGGGAGGAAAAAAATCCTTGTGTGAACAGATTTTAACTATTAATCAGATTGGTATTATCACAAGTGCTCAGATTATGAACTCATTTATAATTTAATGCTTAGAGCATAAGAGTCTTTGAAAAGATTAAATTCTAAAAGAAACTTAGCCTTTTTTCTTTTGGACAATTATGGAGATTCTTTCTTGGAAAACACAATTTTAAGTTTTATCTTTTAGGCTATAGTTAATTAGCATAAGTTGCTTAGAGGATGTTTTGGGAAAGGAAAGGTTGCCTGCAGAGCTCAATAATTAGAAATTCTTGCATGGAGATTTTTAGCATTAATATTTTTATAATGAAAAGGCACATACTGTAGTGATTATTGATTGCTTGTTGGGAAAGGGAGGGTGTGAGTGAGAAAGAGAACAGGGACCAGAGAGAATTCAAGGGTTTGAACATCTGATTAATAAGTACAAATTAAAGACACTGTAAAGGAAATAAATTTGTGCAGATGGCTGTGAAAGGAAAACGATTGTCCTTGCTGTCACAGGTCATAAATTCTCTCTTTTTTCTCATAAAAGGGATAATTGATGCTTCAAACATTATCGACCAAAAGTACAGCAATGAATCCATACTTGTATTGGGCTAATATTGCTTTTCTTAAGTGTTATTGGGGGCTTTCCCTCACAGGAGGGCTTTTAGTACATAAAAAAAATCCACTGTGGTGATAACAAGATATTCAAAAGAGTATTCTGGGGCAATTGATTCCACTTTATGAATTGATCAATTTGTGCCTTCAAAAAATGTTCAATTGCATTGAACCTTGCTGTTCTTCAGAAAATTAAAGGGATAGAATTAGTGAGAAGAGGGTATACTTTGCTGTTTTTTTCTTTTTTAATAAGAGAAAGAAAGAAGTTGGCAACAGAAGAAATACTAAAGCATGAGCTATAGATGAGGGTGATGTTGTGATTTCAGTTGCCAACCCTTCTTCATGCATTTTCTCCAGTCATTATTTCTTTCTTTGTGTTCTTTCTACTCTTTTCCACTTTCCGTTCCTTACTCACTGAGACACACTTTTCTTCCATTGTTAATGCAATATCCTTATACTTCTACTTTCAAGAAGAAATTCATAGTTGATTTCTTTGTTATTTTTTTCATATGAAATTGAGCAATGTACCCTCCCTAGGCTTTAGTTTTTTCTTCTGTAAGGGAATTAATTGTTCATCATCTTTATTATAAATCTCTTGAGTGGTAGAACCAGGTTTGTCTATCTTAATACATTGTACTTGCTATGTAGCATGATATCTCACTCATAGTAGCAGCTCAATAAATATTTTCTCCTTTAAAGTAATAGACTGAGTAATAACTTTGTCAAATAAAGCAATGAATAAATATATTTTTACAAACCGAGTCACAAGGAAGTGTAGTTATCTTATACAAATCACAACAAGACATGAAAGATGAGAGCAAGGGAGGTTCCTAATAGAGGAGTACAAACCAGTGTGTCAAGATCTCAGTATTGTTGCATGTAAATATGAATCTTGTCATCCAACGAGTCAAGCCAGGGTGTCACTGTAGGCCCTGGGGGGAGAGGGAGACAGGAATAGAATAGATCGAACCAGGGGTGTTTAGTGATCAGTGGAAATGTTCTGCATGATCTTACAGTGATGGACACAGGACATGGTAAATATCATCAAAATTTATAAAAGTGTACGTTCTAAAATGTAAACCATAATGTAAACCATTGACCATGCTTAGTAGCTATGTTTCACTATTTGTATATCAGTTATAACAAAGGTACCACCCACATATAAAAAGGTATTAATATGGGGGGAGGAAAGGGGGAGGATGTTGGGTATATGAGTCTCCTGTATTCTGTGTGTGACTTTGCTGTGACCTAAAACTTCTTTGAAAACAAAATGGAAAATAGTGAGACACTGGGGAATGAGTAAGGGAAGGTGCCACAGTACAGACAGGACACCAGATATTACAGTGATGAAAGGCAAAATGTCAAAAAAATTTTTTTTTAATATTTTTCATTTTTTTAATATCCCAGCCTTTTAATTTTATTTTATTTTGAGTTTTTAAAAATTTTTGTGCATTTTATCTCTTATATTTAAACTTAACATTATTATTTCATTTTCCTAGTAATTGCATTCGGCTATTGTAATGGCTTCATCTTTGAAGAGGCTTTGGATCACAGAAGGGCGGGGGAGGATTGTTAGTGTGGGGTGTCAGGGATGGGGGATGCATGGAAGGAAGTTCACCTGAGCAAACATATAAGGTATGTAAAAATGTTGAAATGTTCATGGGACATTGTCACAGTGGGTGGAGACTCACACAATAACTGAGAGAATACTGAATTTCCATCCTGGATGGCTCTGCCACATTCTCTAAGGGAGCAGCAATAGTCCTACAAGTGCAGCGGCAGTGTCTGGCAAAGGAAGATGATCCACTGATGGGCTCTTGATATTGATGACTAAGCTTATGAGCCTTTCCTCTAGAAATTTAAACTTAGCCCATTGTTATGGGGTACCTAAGGGTTGCCTCCTGAGAGCCTCCTTGTTGCTCAAATGTGGCCCCTCTCTAAGCCAAACTCAGCATATGAATGCATTACCTTCCCCCCAGCATGGGATGTAACTCCCAGGGATGAGCTTCCCCGGCACTGAGGGATTGCTACCAAGCACCAACTAGCAATGCAACTGGAAAAAGACCTGGAATAAAAGGGGGAAAAGGGAGAAACAAATGAGTTTATATGGCTAAGAGACTTCAAAGTGAGTCTCTTAGGAGGTCATCCCAGAGGTAACACTTATGCACATCTCAGCAGGATCTCATAGACTGCCAAAGTGGATACTACCCTCAAATAGTGGGGTTCCTGAGGGTTCTGGAGACAACCAGGTCCTATAGTCAGGGTGGATAGCTCCGGAGTTTGGTGCCTTTCCAGTGGGCCCTACTTTGGAGTTTGTGCTCCTGAGAGTGACAGAGTTGGACTCAATTATGTCTTCCCTGCACATGGCTCATCTGTCCTTTCTATTTAAACCTATACTTGGTGCTGGAGGTTGTATGTTTACGTCCAGAGACTTTAGTCTTTGGACTGTCCATGTGCCAGCTGGGCCCAGAACCTCGGTGGAGTTGCAACACCTATTCTACAGCTCATTGGACTCACCCAGGACAACTGGTGGGGAGATTATGATGGATAATGGCCATCCCAGTGAACTGAGAGAGTCTGCAGCTGCAGGCAGGATAGTCCCATCCATTTTCCCCATGGGATATTAGCTCCTTCTCAATTGGAGATGGAGTGGACATCACCATCCTAGAATCCTTGGGATTGGGGAAAGAGCTATGGACTAGAGTGGACTTAATGGTATTCTACTATAGACATATTGTGATTCTAGCAATGGAAGAAATTACAACATTGATGTGGAGCCAGTGGCCACTGGAGGCTCTGGGGGCAGGGAAAAGGAAAAACAATTGTAAAACGGGGGCTTTTTCAGGACTTGGGAATCATTCTGAGTGATGTTGCAATGACAGATATAGGCCATTTTATATCATCATACAACATGCAGAACTGTGTGGGAGAGAGTGTGGTCTACAATGTGAACTATGGTCCATGCTTAATGCCAAAGCCCCAGGATGCGTTTATCAATTGCACTGAATGTGCCACACTAATGAAGGATGTTCATGTGGGAGGGTGTGGGAGGTGTGGGGAGTGGGGCATATGGGAATCTCTATATCTTTTGTGTAACATTTATGTAATCTAAGTATCTTTTAAAAAATAATAATAATAATAAAATATGTGAAAGAGATTCAAGGCAGTAATAATCATTGATGCAGAAAGAGCTCTTATTATGGGCCAGACACTGTATTGAGTAATAACTCATTTATTCCTCACTACTGCTGTTTTCACCTAATTTTGCCCAAACTGGACAATGGAATTTTAATCCAATTATCAGATATATGCAACCATTTCTGTGTGCATATATACAGTATCAAGAAAACTTATGTGTTTTTTTTAATCCAGGACTTAGTGCTAAGTTGGCCAAAGGAATTTTTTGTTGTTAATGTCTAAGTCCATACTTATAATAAGGATTATAATGAGTTCACTGTATATGTGTGAAAACTGCATGTTTCCACATCATTCCCCAGATCCTTTCATACAAAAATTGGTCTAAGGATTGCTATGACCAATTTGTATACATTTTTTCATGTTCTATATTGTTCTTCTCCATACTGAGATGTACACTTTTTGCTTCTGGATCATTTTTTAATAGTTAATTCTCAAATTTTTTTCCAATTAATCTGGGGAATTACCATAAAATTTTTATTCTGACCAGAGCTGTGTATTTCCAAAGGCTGCTGGTGAAATGGGAAAGGGACCAGAAAAGAATTAGACAAGTATTTTTGTGAATAAGACTCTTTCTTAGTTGGATCCTGAACTCAAAATGGCTTTCCCACAGAATAGTGGAATAGATGACAGCATATTTTTGCCATTCCATTAAATGGCTGCCTGACTCCAAGTTTTTGGTATAGATCATCATTAGACTTATGCTATTACGACTGCTGAAGGTCAATTTCTGGTGGCTGTCAATGCTAGGGACCATGTGACCTGTAACTAAATTATTCTGAAATAGATTTGTCCAGAAATATCCTTCCCTCCTTCTCTACCTTGCCTACTATACCTGAACACTTGCCCTTTATTCTCTTGTTATTCTTGACTCAATAAGCTCACAGATTATTAAAGTTCACATAATTTCAACCTTATTCATTTAGTATTTAATTATATTTTATATGATAATCTTTGGTTTCTATTTTCCTAGAATATATGCTCAAGTCTGTTCATAAAGAGAATTCCTGCCTAATGACTAACAGATATCTCTAAGAGGAGAGGTTACTTAGAAAATGGTTGGCCATATGTTGGGTTTCTTTTGTTGCTGCTTTTTTTTTTTTTTCAGCATCTCTGGTAAAATAAGTTCCCCTTGAAATATTATTAAGAACAAGTCATCTTCTAGGCTACAGGCCAGCTGTAATATTTCTATTCTCTGGAATGCCCTAGTGTAATGTCATGAAAGCCCAGCAGATAGAAGGTAGGTCCCTCAGGGCAATGCCCAGAATAGTTTTCAATGTTACATATTTCTATCTGGTCCAAGTCTTACTGGCATCCTGCCCAAGAAAAGCAGAGCTTTTGTGGTTTAGGGGAACAGCCTTGACCCAGAATACCCAATATTTGACAATGACTTTTCTGAGACAGTAATATGAGCTCAAGTTATGCTTTTAGCATTGAGCATACTGAAATGTTTTTCTCTTTTTCTTTGCATCTGTGATATCTACCAGATAGAGCAATACCAATGATAAATTACAATGAAAAAAGAATGACTAAGCAATTGAGTCTATTAAATATTCATCTCCCAGAGTCCCTAAGCTAATTATTTAGTCTCGGGTCATTCAGGTTAGGTTGATTCCCTCTCACAATATATTTTTATCACTCAGATATATTACCTCCTATTTGTCAAAATCAGTATAAGTATCAGTAGCAGTAAGTTAACAAGAATAATACTCTCATTTTTTCTTTTAAAAAAAATAAAGTCACTTATCCTTCCAAGCTAATATATTATTCACCCATTTATATATTCATCCAGCCATACACTCATTTATTTATTCATTCACCTTTTTGTTAAACAGAAATACTTTTAGCACTTAATTAATTACTAAACACTCTGCTGGGACCAGGGATATGTAGGTGAAAAAGCCAGGATTTCTTTTCTGAAGGAGGAACACAACATTGTGGCTTAGTCAGATAAAAAATTGCCAATTACAGTAGGCAGTGGCTATGATAGAGTTTTGCACAAGACTGTTTTAGCACAGGGTAACAGCATGTGATTGAATTGAAGACATCAGGGAAAATTTTCCTAAGGAAAAGACACTTGAATTAAGTCTTGAGGATAAAATGAGTAATCCAAGCAATAGAATGGAGGTAACAGTGCTCTATGCACATGCAAAATCCTACAAGCATAAAACAACGTCACATATTTTGGGACTATATGTGAATGGTAAAGTGGTGGATGGATGTGTTGGAGGCAGAAGCTGACCTTTGTATGACATTTGAAGACTCTCCTATTTTATTCTGGAAGCAGGATTTATCCACTGAAGTATTTTAAGCAGAAGAGTCATGATCTGACTTGTGGTTTTACTGAGACTTGGCATGAGGCATTGATTAGAAGAGTTGAATCTAGAGACAGGGAAATAACTGAGGAAGAATTTGTGCTAACAACCTTGTGTGCTACACAAGCCCCCTCTTTCTCTGCACTCATCTATTTACTCCTGCTAATTATAAAGTCTTACCTCTTACAAATCTGACTGAGATGATTTTTACTAAATCAATTAAAATATTAACATCATAATATGTGTAGAGCACTGTGAAGCTGTAGAAGGATACAAAGATAAAAATGGCCATTTTCTCCACTGAAGTTTTTAGTTTCGAGTTAAATTGGAAATATTCAGGACACAAGTATCTTTAATACAGACAGGATGTAAAAAAATGTTCATGAGAGATTGAAAAGATGGAGAGATTATATTCACTTTACACAGTGAGGGACTGTAAGAGGCTTCAAAGTAAAAATTTTCATAAAAATGAATAAAATTTCGATTGGTAGAATAAGAAAGGGAAGAAGAAGACAGTTTTAATAAAGAGATGTTATGCAGATCTCCTGGCATGTATTATGTAACATTTTTCCTTCTTTAGGTAACAGAAGGCATTAATGAATTGTGTACACAGTTCTTAAGAGTCTGATTAAGGTGGCTGTGTCCTTCCTGTAAATTATTTGTAATTGCGTAAGGACAAAATGACAAAAATTGCATAGGGACAAAACCTCTGCTTTAATTCATCCCAACAAACATTTATTGAGCTCTTTCTATACTGATCAAGGTCTGGGAAGCACAATAGTGAAATAGACAAGTCAAATGCATGTCCTAAACATCTTATATTCTAGTTGCGGAAGACATAAAAATGTGAGCATAAAAATAATTAAGGTTATGAAAATATTAAGTCTTAGAATAGAAATAAAGCTCAGTAAAGGGATAGAAAGACTCAAGGGTGTGGAGCTTGGGCAAGCTGTTTAGATAGGTGATCATAAGAGACATTGGATGGGTTAATTTTTTTTAACTTTACAATGATTAGGTATAACTAGACCTAGAAAAAAAATACTTAAACACTACTATCTCAAGGGTATAACTTCATCATGTTTTGTCATAATTTTGCATATTCACCATATGGATCAAGATATGAACCATGTCTAACTCCTCAGAAGTTTCCCTTCCGTCCTTTCTCTGTCAAACCCTGTTTTTGAAATTAATGTTGAGTAGTTTATATTTGAAGTAAGACCTGAATGATGAGACGAAATCAAGCAAGTGGAAATCTGCAGGAAGATTATTCCAGGCAAAGGGTACAGCAAGTGCAAAGACCGAGGCAAGAATAAACTTGCTTGGTTAAGGCCAAATCAAATGTCAAAGTAGCTGTAATGCAGTGAAATATAGAAAAATGGTAGAAGATGATGCCAGAGAGTTATGATGTCATCAGATCATATAAGACCTTGGACCTTCTTTTAAGATGCAAAAGAATCTGGAGTTTTCTTCTTCTATTATGGAGCTTTTGAAGGGATATGAACAGTATGAAATATCATTGATTTATAATGTGAACATTTCAATTAAAATAGTACATTCGGATGGTATGTAGAGACTGAAGTATGATGGTGGGTATGGAAACAGGGAGCCCAATTAAAGAGATTATACTCAAGAAAATAGATGATGGAGACTTGAATTAGGGTAGTAGCAGTGGAGGTAATGAAAATTATTTGTTAGATTCTATCAAAATATAAGGAAATAAAGTAAGAAAATGGGACAGAAGATTTGGATGTGGCATATTAAAAATACATAAGCTTAAGTAACTAAGTGACTAATGGAAACATTTATTGAGATCACTCAGGGAGAATAACTTTGGTAAGGTACAGTTCTATTTGGCCATTTATGTTTTAGATGTTTTGTATACATAATCAATGAACAAGATATGTAAGACTGAATTTCAAGGGAGAAGTTTAGACAGAGTTGGATTAGATTTGGGTATTGTGCATTAGATATGATATTTTAAATCATGCAGCTGAATAGAATTACCCAAGGAAAGAATATAGATAGAGAGGCAAAGAGAACTGAAATCCAAACTGTAAGGCAAGCCAGCAGAGAAGTAGAAACCAGCAAGGGACATAAACAAGTGGACAGGGAGAGAAAAGAAAAATAAGGGAATGTGATGTAACAAAAGTCAAGTAAAACAAACTCTTTCAGGCACAATGTCTGCAAAGGACATTGACAAGACAAAAGGTTGAGAATTGACCATGGAATTTGGCAAGATGGAGACATTTTGTGCTACAGAGAGGTTCTATTTTTGCTATGCCAGAATTCCATTATATAGTAGTCTAATCATTATTCAGGACAAATTTACAGATAATTCATGGGCTTCTATTTAATAGAATATTTACAAATTTAGACTCTCCTACTGCTTGAACCATACTCAGTATCATCAAAGACACATCCTCACAGATGGGGAAAAAAAAGGTAATGCTAATGTGATCCTAAATAGTGTATCTCTGCTTAGAGTTTTTAACCATCTTATAAAACCCATTACCAGTGGTTCTGATTTAATGCTCTTTTCTATGTGCAGTTCTGATAGTGAATTTGGACAGAGAAACATAATCACAAATCCATTTCCTCATAGCGGGTCAACTCTTACTGTATCATAACCAACTACTGACTTCTCTATACTGCATAGAAACAGGATCCACCTGTCCTTTTTCATCAAATGTAGTTAAGCTATAGTTCAACAAACTTTTAACTAAGATGGTGATATAACCCCCACACACAAAAGAATATAGGAATAAAATATAGGCACAGAAGCTCTCCTTTGCAAAAGAGAATCTTTGTTCTACTTTTACATAGCCAAACACACACACACACACACACACACACACACACACGATTTTTTCCCCCACTTCCCCTAAAACAAAAGGGTAACTCCCTTCCAAGGAAAGTCAAATCTCCCTCACATGAGAGCCAACACCAGAGTGTGAGGTGGAATTTGCTGCTTGCATTGTGAACTAGCAGCTGTGGACCAATACTCCCATCATGAACAAATAGAAAAACTACTTCTCTATACAGATAGATAGATAGATACACAGACAGACAGACAGACAGACAGATAAAAGATCTGCCTGAAGGCGTCAGAAAGCCAAAAAGGCACTGAAAAATTATTGTCAAAGTCTTAAAGAAGAAAAACCTAGAAAGAGGAGCCTTGTATTTGGAATATGCTGAATGGCAGATAAGAGACTAAAAAGCTGAGCAGCGCTTTTGACCATCTCATGGGCTAGGAGTGACAAAATTGGAATCCAGAGCCTGCCAAGGAAACAATGCCAGTAAACATCCTACAAGAAAGGCTCTACTCTGTGAGTAAGCATAAAATGGAAATAGTCTGGCTCTCCCAATGTAATAAACTCCAACTTCTAATCATCTTGCTTCCTTTAATTAGATTAAATTAATTGAAACATATTTGTTACCAGCCTAAAGTAAACATATATCCCTTTGGAGGAAGAGAAAATATAGTAGGCCTCACAATATCTCTTCTGATTAATTATATACAATTTATTTTACAAAATCTAAAATAATTAGATTCAAGAGAAAAAAGAAAACATGATTTTAAAAAAAGAGTAAAATATAGATAATAGAACAAGACATACAAGGATTCAAGTAATTGAGACATACAATGACTTTTAAATAATATCTTGAATATTTTTCAGTTAATGGAGTTATACTATGACTTTAATATAATATTCTGAATGTTTTCCAAGATGTAATTGAGGCCTTCTAAAAATAGAAAGTATAAAAAAGAATGAAATGCATATCTAGGCACTGAAAAAAAATAATAACTGAAAATTAAGAACACCATGGATATGTTTCACAGCAGATTACAAGTAGCTGAAGATATAATTAAGTAAAATGGAAGATAGGTCAGAAGACCATATCCCAAAAGAAGAACAGACAGTAGAAATAATGGAAAAAGTAGAAAACAACATGAGACTCCCAAGAGACACAGTATTAAGGCCTATCATGTGTAAACGGAGTCTCAGATGAAGAGAGAACGGAATAGAAGCAATCTGTGGAAAGATGTGGTAGCAATTTTCCAAATCACTAGAAATACATATATAAAAAGCAAAACTTCAAGACTATCTATGAACCTCAGGATAAATACACAGAAAATTATACCTATACGCAGCATAACAAAGCTGCAAATAAGAATAGACAATTTGACAGACAGCAGGCTTCACAACAGAAAAAAAAAATACATGACAGAAGAGGATCGTATTAGTTATCTATTGCCGCACAACAAATTACCCTAAACTTAGTGGCTTTAAACTATAAGCATGTATTCTTTCAGAGTTTCTGTGAGTCAGGAATCTAGAAGCACTTAGCTGGGTAGTTCTGGCTTAAGATCCCTCAAGAGATTGCATTTAAGTTGTCCACTGAGGGACAGATCCATTTTCAAGCTTACTCATCTGACTATTGGCAATCCTCAGAAGGCCTTTTTCCAAGCTTTCTCCATATTTGCCTGCTGGCCTCAGTTCCTTGCTATATGGCTTCTCTATAGGTTGCCTAAGTGTACTCATGGCTTGGCTGCTGGCTTCTGTTTCTCCAGGATAGCCTCATCACGTGGCAGTTAGCTTCTCCCCAGAGAAAGTGATTTAAGAGAAAGAGTGAGAAAGTGTACTCAAGATGGAAGTTACAGTCATTTTATAATCTAATTTCTGAAGTGACATCCCATCACTTTACTGTATTTTATTTGCTAGGAACAAATTTGCTCTGTTTTCTTGATATAGCAGGTGTTGAGTGAATTATGTGGAATTGGATTTCTGATCTATTGTTACGTAGCAAATTACTCCAAAACTTAATATTTTAAAACAGTTATTTTATTTTGCTTATTTTTTTGTGTGGGATCAGGAAGTTGGGACAGGCTCAGCTCATGTAGGCTTTTCACTCACATGACTGGTGCCTTGGTGCTCTTTGGCCTCTCACCCATTTTATGGTCCTCTCCACAAAGCTTGGGTTTCTCACAGCATGGTGGTCTCAGGGTAGTTGCACTTCATGCATGATGTCAGGATTCCAAGAGTCAGGGAAAGGGAAAGAAAGCTGCCTAGACCATGCTCCACGACTGATAGAGCGTCACTTCCACTGTATTCATATGGTCATGGAAGTCACAGTGCCCACCCAGATTCCAATAGGTGTAAATATTTTAAGACAGAACATTGAAAGTGCCAACTCATTTTTTTTTAGTTGGGAACAGTGAAATAAGGACAGTGAGAGATAAGCCAACAAAGGAACTATTCTCTTTTTCAATTGGAATTTCGAGTATTTGGCATATTTAAAGGAGCCTGGACTTGCTTCAGATGGCAAAAAGTTCTCAAATTAAGAAATAGTCTCAGGAGAAGTCCAAGCCCCTGCCAGTAAAATGTGGCCTCAGTGCCATAATATGGTGCAATTTTCAAAAAGAGGATAAGTGTATTCTGCATGTGGGTGGGATGTGTTCATAGGTATATTTTTACTTTCTATTCCCACTTTATGTTATCTATTGCTGCATTTTAAAAAATTACCCAAAATCTTAGCAGCTTAAAAGAAAACAAAACAAAAACATTGATTTTCTTGCATAGGTTCTGAGGATCAGGAATCTGGATGTGGATTCCTGGATGTATGGTTTTGACTCAGGGTCTCTCATGTGGATGCAGTCAAGGTTGAAGTGGGAGCTGCAGTTGTCAGGAGGCACGATGAGCTGGGGACCAGGCATCAGGATGACCATTGACAGATGCCTCAATTTCAAACTGGCTGTTGGCAGAAGGCCTCAGTTTCACAGGGCAGCCTGAGAGTCTTCCTGGCATCACAGCTGACTTCTTTCAGAGTAACTGATACCGAAGAGAGAGCAGAAGGAAGCTGCAATGCCTCTAATGGCCTAACTTTTGAAGTCACAAAAATTTCTCTTTATTCTTTTTCTTAGAAATAAGTCACTAAATTCAGCCCACACTCAAGGAGAAAAACTAGACTCTATCTCTTGAAGGAGGACACATAAAATAATTTGTGGGTGTTTTATAAAAAGACCGTATGTCCTTGGTCTTGCTAAATTTTCAACTGCCACATTATACAGGTTATCTTTTCTCTGGCTTGCAATACCATTTTCTCATCAGGTCTCATAAACAATTTATTAGCTTTCACACTTCCAATCAACACCTGGTTTCAAACACAAAGCCACATGATTTCACATTTTTGTTATTACAAAAACCCCACTTCTATTACCAAATTTTGCCTCTCGATCTATTTCTGAATAATAAACCATCCCAAACCATGAATAGATGAAAACAGTAATCACCTATTATTTGTGATCATCCTGTGAGTCAGGTATTTTGCCAGGGCTTAATGGGATGGTTCATCTCTACTCCAAGAAGTTTGGTCCTCGTCTGAAATGGCTTAAATGGCGAGAGATGTCTGGGACCATATGTCTAGGGCCTCTGTTCTGGCTGTCAGCTGGGTTTCTCAGTTCTCCATCTGGTCTTCTAGAATTGGGAAAATCAAGATAGCTCCTTCACTTCATTCATGTGACTAGTGCCTGGATTGGGATGGCTAGAAAAGCTGGGTCTAGTCAAGCATCTCTTTTCCTCTCTTGGAGTAGCCCCTCTAAATAGCTACCTTCGGCTTCCACAGATCTTGGGGATAGCACAGTGATACTTCTTACATGGAACTAACTTCAAGAGTCTCAGCTGGATGTTGTAAGGCTTGATATGACCTAGCCTCAAAGGTCACTCACCATCACGTCTACTCGTGGCCACATTAGGGAACAAATACTAAGAGCCTTGATTCATTTGGGAACCATATTTGGAAACTAGCTACAACAAAGTGTCCCATTGGTTGTATCTGTGCTCTCTGACCTATAGAATATCTTTTTTTATTCTCTACCCAAAGTGCACTTCCTGACACAAGATTTTCATCTGAGTTAGTGGAGTAAATAAACTTTATTACAATGAATTTGCAGATGCTAAATTGGAATGTGTTTCATAAGGCATAATGATACCCAGTAAACTAGATTATATCATCTTCATTTCCCCAGACCAATAAGTTTGTTTTTTAGCACCATTGGAGCAATTTTATTGTATTGTCTGTTCATTTAAGAATTTCATATACTGCTCCTTGTGCATTCTTCTGTGATTCCAGTGTGTACAGTTATTGTTTAAGAATTGCTTATCATTTTTAATCATACAATTTCCCTTTAATCACAGAAATGTAAGGGGAAAGCATTACAGTGAGTAGGTAGTCAATGTTTGCTGGTGCTGCTATTTATATAGAAAATTATGTGCTAATATGAATGCATCCATTCAATAAGCAAATGTTAAGCACCTGTATTCTACTGGGCTTGCAAAATATTTTTATGGAAGTATACACTCTTGAAGCAGCTGCATTATTCCCCTCTACTCCTCTCCACCATCTTCCTTCCTGGCAGCATAGCTCTTAGTACCACTCAGCCTAATTAAAGTTTCAAGAGCACTGATAGCCATTTAAATATAGTAATTCTATATCTACCAATTTTCTGTGACCTGTCCATGAGACAAGTATATGATTTTTACATTTTCATGGTAGTGGAAGAGGGTATATTCCAATTTCCTTCAAAATGACGATAGCAGCATAAAAGGATGAGCCACAGTGCAATCTTTAGTAAGTCTTATTTCCTTCCCTCCTTCTCTCCTTTCCTGTCTCCCTCTCTCCTCCTTTTTTCCTTCCCTTCCTGCCCAGCTTCCTTTTCTCCTTCTCTTTTCTGTGTCAAAAAAATACAGAGAAATAATTTAGTACTGCAAAGAATATCACCTGCTAACAAGATGTCATCGTCTCTGTCATCATTTCTAAAGTGGCATCCTCCCTAATGTCAATCACATTTACCTTCTGTGGTGGTTTGGAATGGTATGTACCTCCAGAAAATCACGTTCTTAAAGCTAATTCATTCCTGTGGGTTTAAACCTATTATAGGTAGAACCTTTTGAATAGGTTATTTCAGTTAAGCTGTGACACAGGGCGGGTCTTAATCTTCTTAATGGAGTCCTTTATAAAGGGGATGAATACAGAGAAAGAGAGAAGGGAAAAAGCTGAAAGCAATGAAACCCAAAAGAGAAAGGAGAGAACAGCAGATGCCATCATGTGCCTTGCCATGTAACAGAAGGATCCAGGATTCCTGGCAGCCATTCTTCAGGGAGAAAGCACTGCCTGATGATGCCTTGATTTGAACATTTTCCTCAGCCTCAAAACTGTAAGCTTGTAAGAAAAATTCTTGCTATTGAAAGTCAACCCATTTTATGGTATCTGCTTTTGGCAGTCTAACAAACTAAAATATCTTCTTTGTTTTCTTCAGCACACTTACCCGAATCTATAAGCCTGTCTGTTTTTTTTTCATTCTAACTTCATGACCTTGCTAAATAGTTTACCCTCTTTGGGACTCATTATTTTCAACTGATATTATGGGTAAAGTAAAAGTAATGCATGTGAAAATATTTTTTTTAATTCTTTATTTATCTCCACCTCCTGCCCTCGCTGCTTGCCTCCCTTTGTTGAGCCAGCTCACCACACCGCTCAGGCCCTGAGCTCACCGCACCACGCGGAAGCTCCTTCACCAGGAGGCCCCAAGGATCAAACCCCGGGCCTCCCATACGGTAAACAGGAGCCCAACCAATTGAGCTACAGCTGCTTCCCTGAAAGTATTTTGAAAATTGAGATAAATTGTACACACTTAAGAAATCACCATCATTATTAATATAATAAAATATATGTGCCCTCTTGAAAATAGAAGATCCAGGAGAGTAAACACATTATCGATAATATCACTGAGTTCTCAGTGCCTGGCCCAAAGTTAGCAATAAGTAAAATTCATTGCATAAATTAATTAATGAAATAAATTATTCCAAATGGCACATAGCAATGCAATACCTATTTGTGGGGCATCATGGATACCTCCCCAATTTATGCTTTCCTTTCTCTTGGCAACCAATCTTAATTTCATCCAAGTTTCCAAACATCCCTTGCACAGTCCACATGTTTCAGGAGAAATTAAATCTACTCCTAACTCTGAAATGCAGCATGTGAGCCAGGGCAAAGCAAGTGAGTGGAAAGCCTTTCCAGGCTGCAGTAATGGAATACATTTGATCTAGTTGAGCCAATGAGGAAGTCTGGGAAGAAGTTTCTTCCCTGTTTTCTAGGAATAAATATACATATTTTTTCCTGAAACTTCCACAATGTGGTGAAACCTCATTAAGAAAAATAATACATCAGTGACTTTCACCAAGCCTAATCCAATGGTCAATTTTCAGGCCCTGATTACTCCAGCTCTCAGCAGCAGTTTACCCAGTCTGTGGTGGACACTGATATGCAACCCTCAGAAGTTCTTCAGAAATGAAATATTTATGACACTGACTGCCAAGCGTGCTGCCAAGAGACATCCTCAGATGTCATCCCCTTCAGGGATACCTAGCTGAAGAGAGCTGCCTCACTCAACATCACACCCATTTCCTTGGTCAGCCAACACTTAATGACTGATGGACAAGTACATATAAAGGCCTTATCTTCTTGCCCCAACTTGCAAACTCTATAGAGTGTCCTCCTAGCCTCAGTGCTCCTCTCAGGGTCAGCTGAAGCCTTCGATGAACTGCACTGCAGTTTGACTTCTCCCTCTACTAAATCCAGCTTTCTTCCTCTTACTCCAACAGGTGTTGATCCCAAACACACTCACTTAGACCTCCTGCACACTAATGTCTAATTAATAAATCAAGACATGTCACCTCTAAGAAAGTCCAGTGAAATATAAATGCAAATTCCCCCTCTTGAAATGAGAATGTTGTTTATTAAGATTTAATTATCTTTCTTTAGGCCTGCAAACTTTTGAGGTCTAGTAGGGCTGTTGTTTAACCATGACTGACTTCCAGTGATACTTTTTATCAACAGAGTAAGCAAATGATTATATTTTCACTTAGTACTCAGGAAAGAGGAGGGAAAACATATGAAAATAGTTATATTTTATATCTTATCCACCTTTAAAATATACCTGAGATTTACTGTGCTATATTTATTTTGCAGAAACTAAACCATAAGCTCTCAATATATGTTTAAAAATGCATAACCTAAACTGGAACCAGCTGTATCTCAAAATTACTTTGTGATGTTATAAGTTCCCATTCAGTTTACAAGCATTGCTCATGATTTCTTCTGATATTCAAACACTCTCTGATTGCCTTATAGCTTGAATCTCTAGAAAGTTAAAGTGATTTCATTCTAGAATTCCTAAGTTTTACATTTTGAATCACCATTTATTTAATTGTTCTAATCCTTGATGAAAAATAAATGTGCAGAGAGAGAAAAGGCAGTGTGCATTTGTCAGGCTGTACACCATAAAGCCAGAAAAAATATGAAACATTTGGTTAATCATCCATTGACTGATCCAATTAGTATTGGTTGAGTTGGACAAGATTTGGTGATTTAAAGATTTATTTTTAATGAAATCAGCTGCTGGTTTTGCATTCCTAGACAAAGTGGCATAGTTCCATGAAAAAAATAAAACATTGGAATATGTACCAGGAGACCAAATTCAAGCTCCATCATTTTCTAGCTGCGTGACCTTGCTAAATTGTTTAACCTGGTTGGAGCTCATCATTAGCATCCATTATGGATCAAATAAGATAATACATGTTAACGTACTTTGAAAACTGAGACAACTGTACAAATATAAGAAATCATCATCATTATTAATATTATAATAAAATATTTGTGCCATTCAGGAGACTAATTTGCAAGCAAGAAAAATGATAAAGATTAAGTTAGGCAGAAAAGTAAATGATTAGAAGGATATCGAATAGGCTATAGAAGCAAATACAAAATTCAGAATTAGACTCAGGAATTGTGGGAGCTTAGGAAGCAGTAAACCAGTCAATGCCACATTCCAGGAATAATCTGGTGAACATAGCAACCTTGGTACTGCTTAATCTGAGTGTACTTACTCCTTTCTGTGTCAGTGGTGCGCCATTTCTCCTGGACACCATTGCCACTGCCACTAGTCATTGCTATGGCTGACACTAGTCAGTGCCACAGTAAATGAATACCAATTCTCATCTTTTTATAACTAGCTCAAGTTTTAAAAGCATATGCCTATCTGAACTTGAATCACGGATCTGCACCCTAGGTACTGGGGTTAAGAAGGGAGCCATTTTACACCCTCCCACCAAGATTCCATTTTATGGGAATGAGTTACATCAATACCATTCCCATAGCAAAATTTGGGTAAAGGGTCATCCAGCCAAAGAGAAAATTTGCTGTCAAGTTTTCAACTGTTACAACTTTTTATTAATTATTCCCATAGAAGAAAACTTTGGCTAACAAATAGTGATAGGAACTATGGTGGAGTTGCTCGTCCATATCTAATAGTTGGTTCCACAGAAATCAAAGCCAAAGAATGAAGCTGGCAAGGATAAGGTAAAAAAAAAGTAAAGGGAAAGAAAAATGTATAATTATAAACAGAGCTAAGTGAACAGGAAGGAAAATGTACAGTTCTAGTCAGACAATGGTAATTATTTCAAATGCACATTATAAGGGCAATTCATGAAAATGAACTGACTCATATTAATTACATAAACAATGGGCTAATTTCCCAATTTTCAGAAGAAAGTATATAATTTTTATTCCTTATAAAACCATGAAAATTATTTATAGTCTTTAGTAATAACTTGAAAGTTATTCCTGTTTTCATGGTGCTTTATTTCTTGCTAATCTATGTGAAGCATTTCATACAAAACTTCAAATTTCTTAAGTGATCATCTCTTATGGTCACTGAAATTTTTCTTATGCCATAAATGGAGGAAAATTGGAAAAATATCTCAGTTTTACAAAGTGAAATTTATATTTGGCAGATATATTCAGTAGATATAATACTTCATATACACACACACACACACACACACACACATATATGTACTACTTTATGATAACATCCAAAGTCACAATGATCTTTTTCACTGAAAATGCTAGTTTACCATGTGGAGTAGTTGAGAGCAGTGCATTGAGAAAGGATATTGTCTTAGTTTCCCGTGACTGCTATAACAAAGTGCCACAAACTAGGTGGCTTAAAACAGCAGAAATGTATTGCCTCACAGTACTGGAAGCTGGAGGTCCCAAATTAATGTGTCAGCAGGCCATGCTTCTTGTGAAGTCACAGGCATGAATCTGTTCCATGCTTCATTCCTGGCTTCTCATGGTGGCTCTCAGGTAATCCTTGGCATTCTCTGCCTCAGTTGTCATATGGTGTCCTCCTCTCAGTGTCTCTATGTCCAAATATCCTCTTCTTATAAGGCCACTAGTCATATCAGATTAAGGGCCCACCCTACTCCAGTATGATCTTATTTTAACTTGCCTAATTCTATCTGTAACTACCCTATTTCCAAATAAGGTCTCATTCTGAGGTACTGAGAATAGGACTTCAGCTTATCATTTTGGGGGACACAACTCAATTCATAACACTTATGCTGAAGGAAAGGAGAAGCAAAAAAAAAAAGATGAGAAGATTATTTTTTCTTCTCTTTTGAGAGAGATCAATTCATAATTACGAAATTTGTGTTTGGTACAACACATCTCTATGTTGATTCACCTATGAGGAAGCAGGTAAAGTGTTAAGAATAACTCCCTACTGGTTTCTCTATTTTTGGTGTACCTTGGTGTCATAGGGACCAAAGAATGCATTCCCACCATTCAACTTTTCCTATAAACTGCAGAAGGCATAGAATCGACCCTAGAACAAGTCTTTAGGTCTGTTAGTTTGACTCCCTGAGAAGTGTGGGTGACTTTTCCTGGTTCATAGCAGATGGATTGGTGCCCCACCCATAGCCCTTAAGATCACCTGAAGTTTCACTGGAATGTTCCCATATATACCTACTACTTCACACTTGAGCACTTATATCTCTATGCTGGGAGATTAATCTGGCCCCATGAGTGGAGCAGGACAAAAGTGCTAGAGCTTGGCAACTAATAAAACAATGAGGATGGACCAGCACCCCTCCAAAAACAAGGAGTATTTTCAACTGCAAGCCAAACAATTTGATTCCTCTACTCCATGATATCTATGTCCCTTCTCAGCCTGAAGCAATCAGAGCAGACCTCATCCCCAAACCCTCAGGATGGAGGAATGAACAATGAGGGATGTGAGTGTATCCACTGACCAAAGCAGAGTTATTGTTATTGTAGTTATTATCTGTGTTTATTGAGAACTTGTAGTATTGATATAAATAACCAATTTTAAATAAGAATTTTAAAAGTAGGGGAAAAAATTTCCAGATATCCTCTCTATCATTAGAATTACATGTTTCATATTTTCAAGTTAGAAATGAACTTTATCTTTGAAGCTTCAATAACTATTCTTCTACATACCTCTTCATGCTTAATGAAATATGAACTGTAATTGTTATTTTAAAAAGTATACTAAAAAACTTGGTTAATGAATAATTTTATCATTTTTATTGGCTCATAATCTGTGTTCTGTGCTATAAAATACTGTAGATTTGAAACATTTTATACCATATATGAAATTTAAAAAAGCTTTCTAAAACTTTAAGTTTATAGTTAGGAGCAGAATTCTCACCAGGCTTAATTTCATTCACCAATAAGAAAAGTGGGTTATTATGAAGCTTTTCTTGTGGGCTTTTTTCTTATGAATTTCATAGTGATCTAAGTTACTTGACTACAGATGGAATATGAATTTCAATAGAAACCACTATTTAAAACCAAAATATGAATCATTGGAAATTTCTATAGTAGTTTCATATTGTAAGGTAGAATGGAAAAGATTGAAATCATCTATGAATACAGGTTAGACATATATAGTCAAATCACCGTTATTACCTATATTGGTAAATGTTTATAGTAGGACTGTGAGTATTCTAATTACTAATAAGGTACACAAGACAAAGGGCAGCCAAAATTTTTAGAATAAAATATATGAGAAAATCTTCTTAACTTGGAATATGCAGAGATATCTTAGGACACAAAAAGCACTAACTGTAAAAAATGATAAATTGGACTTCATTGAAAGCAAAAACATCTGCTCTTCAGAACACACAGTTGAGAAATGAAAATGCAGGGGAAAAGTACTCACAATACCTATTCTGACTAAAGATTTGTATGCAAAATATATAAAAATTCTTATAATAATTAAAAGGAAAGCCAATTTTTAAAAAGGCAAAATATTTGAAGGGACATGTATAATAAAAAACATATGAGAGACACATGGAAAAATACTCAAAACCATTAGCCATCAGTGAAATGCAAACTAAAACTACAAGATCCACTATATAGCCACTAGCATGGCTAAAATTTAAAAGACCAACAATTACCAAGTGTTGAGAAACATATAACAACTAGAATTCTCATACACTGCTGTTGAGATTGTAAAATGATGAAATCATTTTGGAAAAGTTTGGTAGTTTCTTATAAAAGTAATCATATATTTACTTTTGACCTTGCAATCCCACTCCTAGGCATTTACCAAATAGAAATGAAAACATGTTTACACAGAGTTGTACATAAATGCTCACAACAGGTTTAACATAGTTGAAAACTGGAAACAGCAATATCCTTCAACTATTGAATGAATAAACAAAGGATGATATAACAATACAAAGAAATACTAATAATCAATAAAAAGAAAGCAACAACATAGATCAATTTTGAAAACATTTTACAGAGCTTAAGAAACCAGACACAAAAGATCATACACTATATGGTTTTATTTATATGAATATTAGAAGAGTAAAATTAACCTATGGTGGTCAAAATGTAGCTGTGTTTTCATTTGACTGGAGGCAGGAGGACTTACTGTAAAGAGGCATGAGAGAACTTTTGCATATGATGAAATATTATATATCTTGATTATCATGGTGGATACACAAGTAGATGTATTTGTGAAAGTAGAACTGCATTCTTAAGAATGTGATTTATTTTTTATAAGTTATCCTTCAATAGTGTTGATTAAAAACAAAAATGAAACAAAAAAAGTATAGAGCAACTCTTAATCAATGAGGGATTGAGGTGTGCAGATAAAACACATAGCTCTGGCTTAGTCTTAATATATCTGCCAAAGATAAATTTCATCATCTTGTAAAACTGAAATATTCTAATTTTCCTCCATTTGTGGTAATAGCCATCAGATATGCTCAGTCAAGAAATTTGTTCTTGTATGAAAAACTTCACATAGATCAGCAGGAAATAAAACACAATGAAAAGAAGATTCACTTTCAAGTTATTACTACGAACTATCAATAATTTTCAGGATTTTATAAAGAATAAAAATTATATACTTTCTTCCAGAAATTGGAAAATTAGCCCATTGTTTATGTAATTAATAAGTGAGACAGCTTATATTCATGAATTACCCATATAATGCATATTTGAAATAATTACCATCATCTGAGGAGAACTGTGCATTTTTCCTTGTTGTTCACTAATAATTCAGCACTCTGTCTAATTATAGAGGCATTTCTCTTTCTTTTTGTATTTTTTTTTACCTTATTCTTGGGGTGAGAGTGGGGGTGGGATTCTGAGGTATTTCTCTCTATAATCTCACAGAGGGTACCCAGTATATCTGAGCCTTAGTGGTAGTCCTATGTTTAACATACTCTCTGGCTTTCCATCTTCCCTTCCTTGTCTCATTTCCCCATTCCTTCATTGTGCTTCCTGGGATCATCTCCCAAATAAACTCTTTTTTTAATTTATTTTTTTATTTTTTAAAGATACTTAGATTATACAAATGTCACATAAAAAATACAGGGGATTCCCAGATGCCCCGCTCCCCACACCTCCCACATTTTCCCACATTAACAACATCGTTCATTAGTGAGGTACATTTATTGCAATTGATGAACACATTTTGGAGCATTGCCACCAAGCGTGTATTAAAATTTCCATTGTAGTTTACACTCTCTCCCACACAATTCTGTAGGTTATGACAAGATTTATAATGGCCTGTTTCTGTCATTGGAATGTCATTCAGGACAATTCCCAAGTCCCCAAAACGCCCCCATATTACTCCTGTTTTTCCTTCTTCCTGCCCTCAGAATCTCCAGTGGCCACTGCCTCCACATCAAGGATATGATTTCTTCCATTGCTAGAATCACAATAAACTCTTAATACCTAAATTCTTCAATATTCAAATTATTGTTTTTTGGGATCTGCTTTTTTGTGTCTAATATAAATTTACACATAATTTTAATTTTTAAAGGTCAACCAGGTCACTATTTTTAGGATACAAGATTGATCAGGGTAGAATGAGTCTCTGCTGCTTGATTGCATTTGTGAGGAGCTGAAACTATCTGATTGTCCCTGGATTCTTACCACGTGGGCCAAGGTGTGCTGCTTGGCACTTGTATGGTTGCCGTGATTTGAGGAACTCTCTCGAAGCCAAGGCACAAAGGAATACATGAATGAAATTTATTTCTTAGACTGAAAGAAGGAATGGCTTCACTGAGATATTGTTTCTGATGGATTATGACTTGCTTTCTGTTACTTGCTGTGGCAGTTTATTATTTTATGAATCCCCAAAAGAGAAAGATTATGTGTTTAATATATTCCTGTGGGTGTGATACTGTTTGATTTCATTAAATTTGGTTGAGGGTCCTTTGATTAACTTGCTTGATAAGATCACTTTAGGGCTTTTGATTGGACTACGTCAGTGAGGTATGACTCAGGTTGCATCTCTGCCCTCTTGATAGGTCTAATATAAATGGAGACACAGAGAGACACACAGAGAAAAAGGGAGCCACCATATTATATTGATCCTACCATGATAAGAGAGAGAACCAGAGAAAAATAAATAACATGCCCAATAGTTTGCAGCTGAACTCAAGAGGAGAGCTGAGCAATGGGGCTGAGGAGGTCCAGAAAGAGACAAGCCCTATGCCTGACAGCGGACAGCTGAGCTCCAGGAACTGTGCTCCGAGAGATGGTAGATTCTGGAGGGAAAAGGCAGGGATCTTCGCTACATGGCAGCTGACTTTGGTGAGAAAGCATCTCTGATAGTGCCTTGGTTTGGATATTTCATGGCCTTGGAACTATAAGCTTTAACCTCAAATAAATTCCCTTTATAAAGCAACCTATTTCTGGTACTTTGCATCAGCAGCCTCGTAGCAAAATAAAACACCTGCTAATCATATTTTTCCTTGACTTTTTCTCTGTGACTATGTCAAATAATTGCCTGTGGATTTTGGAGATAAAATATTGAAATTGTGTTTCACACAAAGGTCTTATCTTCTGACCTGCTCATTTCACTCCAATGTTCATGGTTCCATGAAAGAAGGGACTTTGTCTCTCATTTACTGAAAACAGTAAGTATTGCATAAATATCTGTTGTATGAATTAGTTGAATCAATTCAAATACACTTCTGTCACTTGTTAGTCTTATAATCTTGGGCAAGTTGATCAGCCTCTCTGTGCCTCGGTTTTCTCACATGTAAAATGGTTATAATAGAATTATTATTGTGAGATTTGAATAAGATTTTATATGTTATATGCTCAGCATCATGCTTGGCACGTAGTAAATGTTCAAAAATCATAAATCGTATTATTAATCATATTACTATTACTGCTAATTTAATATATATTTATTGAGTGATTTCTATATACTAGATATTATTAGGTATTGGGATCACAGCAGTGAAACATGCATACAAGGTTGCTACCCTTCTGAAAATGCAGATTGATGACTGAGATAGATGGTATATAAATATTTTAGCTCAGGAAATTTGACCTTTTCCTATATCCAAGAAGTACTACAGCACTCGCTCTCACTCTCGCTCTCGCTCTCTCTCTCTCTCTCTCTCCCCTTCTGCGCCCTGCTTTCACCATGCCCCACCCCCACATGGATCAACACGCTAGTAAAACCTGGGCATTTATAATCTATAATGGGAAATTGTGGTCTATAAATCAGCCCCTTTTATCACTCTTCTGCTCCTTCCTCCCTACCTGGGATCCATGATTTGTTATTTTCTCCCATTTCTCTTCCCTCCCTACCTTAATAAATTACTGGCCTAATTAACCCCCCCCCCCCAAAAAAAAAAAAAAAACCAAAAGACACTACTACAATGTTTTGGGCAAATATGGTGACAGTAGTGAAATGACTGAAAGACTTTATTGGAGTAGAATAGATAGAGGTGGATGGGTGGCCATTTGTTTAACAGACATGGGGAATACAAGAGGAAGAAAAGGTAGAAAATGAGATTTAAGGTAACTGAGTGTTGTGTAAAACTCTCTGGAGAAAGCAAAGACTTGGGTGCATTCACCATGAGCAGGAGATGGGGAAGAGGAAATGGCCCTTTGCAGAAAGTGGTAAAAGCAAAGGATCTGTGCCTGTATCTGGAGCAGGGGGTGGGAAGAATAGATGAGTTGGGGACTAGCATGAGAGGATGAATGAGGACTCATGTAGCTGAGAGGAAAGAGAGTGATCAGTGGAGAAGTAAAAAGGCAGACCAGAAATATTTTCTACAAGGTGGTGTTTCTCTTCATTTCAAGGTTGTTTCTGTCATCACTTCTGTTTTCAGAATTATTGAATTTTTAATTCTACCCATGGTGCTCCTCTCTAGCTCCCAAGGAGGAGGCAAGAATCTTAGTGTCTCTACTTGGTTATATGAAAATCACTTCCCTCTGGGTAAGATATTCATATTGTATAAATTCAAAGACTGCTTTCCTATCTTTCTGTTTTCTTTTTAAGCTATAAAACATGACTACGTCCTTTAACATAAACATAATACCATGACCAAAATTAACACATGATAACTCTTTAATATTACCAAATACCTGACCAGTTCAATCTTTCTGTTTTGCTTTTGTGACTCATCTATTCCTTATTTTTGGCATTATCTCAATGCTAAATTTTTATTATTTCCAGACTTGGCTTTCTTTCTTCTGCCAAAGTTGAAAGACAAATAAAAATTGGGGTTTTCATAAAGGTTCTCTCACTCTTTAGGGGATTTAAGCAAAATACCACTAACTAAAATCATCTGAAGCAGCCAGTTTCTATGACCCGGAAAATGTAAACATGTCAGCAAAATCAAATATGTCTCATATATATGTAGCCCCAAAGTATTAGGACCTAAAGTAAATGCTGGAGTGTGCCTGCTTTCTAAGAGAGGAAAGGGCTTTGAGAGTTTATGAATGAAAGACTTCAGTAATTTGAATATATTTCCCAAGAGCTAAAGGACTAAAAAGATGGCTGCACAAGATTTTTGCAAGCTTTCAGATTATAAAAGTTAAATATTTTAAAGATGGAAGTTGATGTCCTTCCATCAAGAAAAAATACCCTGTGAAAAAAGAATATCTAATTTGTGCCAGGCACTGTTCTACGAATTTTACATATGGTAAACAATCCTCACAATAACTACATAAAGTGGGGATTATCAAGCCTGTATTACAGATTTATAAAACCAAGGTCAAAGAGGTAATCTAATATACCCAAGATCGCATAGCTAGTAAGTGGATTTGCTCCCAGGTTTGATAAAATCTAAAACCCATACTCTTTCCATGATATAACAGCTGCCTCCTTTGAGTTTAGTCAAGGTTCAATTTTGAGATAAACCTATGCAGACATGATGCTGAACTAGCCTCTATGAAAAAAATCTGGCCTGTGCCACACAACCACAAGGGAAGTGAAATGTTTAATGTTAGATGAAGTGCACAACTCGATGGAGTTTTGCCATATAGAATTTTTTTATGCATGTACATTTAATTAAAATTTACCTTTAGAATTACTCCCCAAATCAGTCAGAGTTCAGTCAGGAAAACAGAGCCATAATAAGAATTATGGCAATGATAGATATGAATTAGACTTTGAACTAATGTGCAAGCAGTTCGGCAAGTGAAGGTCTAACAGGGGTAAGGATAGGAAAAAATCAGTTCATCAGAAGCACTGGTATGGGTGTCTATCTGGTCAGAACTTGCGAGATAAGGTTGTACAATGTAGCAAATAAAATTACAGGTAAGTTTGAATTTCAGATTAGCAGCATATATATATTTTTAGTATAAGTATACCTCATGCAAATTTTAGAACAGATTTATACAAATTTTTTCATTATTTCTTTGAAATTCAAATTTCACACTATCTTGTTTTTTATCTAACACTGTTGCAGGATGTCTGAGAAGCCAACTATGTTCATCACGGAAGTGGTACAGTGAAGGCAGTCTGTAAGGAGTCTATGAAAGCAGTTAGCAGCTCTGTGGGAACACAGACATGTGCTGGGGGTGAGGGAGGGACTAGGTCTGGGTCTGCTGTTGGCCAGCAAGTTCATCAGTCAAGAAGAGGAGCAGGACAGTGAGCAGAGGAGTGCAAAGATAGCTTGGGAGCCACTGAACATCTCTATGAAGAGACACAGTGTCTGACCACAACCGACTTCAGTGAGTGATGACTCTTAAGTGAAGCAAGCCTATAACTAAAAGACAAATATTGTATGACCTCACTGACCTAAGCCCATTAAAAAGGCTTACAGAGCTAGAGTCTGGAAGACAAGTTATCAGGTGACAGAAAGGGAGTAGAGTGAGGTGAGCTGATGCTCAATTTGGACAAAACCCATGATTAGGTGGTTTGGCAGTGGATGGGGGGGGGTGGTGGTACAGGGACATGAAGTGGTGTCAATGGTGCTGGACTGTGAAGGTGAGCAGGGTGGGGAGGTTGGGATGGACTATCCATGGAACTGAGGGAAGGAATGGTGGAAGGAACAAGTGAACTATCAGGATTTGTGGGTAAGTTGTTGAAATTAAAATGGTGGGAATGTGCTTTTTTTTGGCAAATATGGCAGGAAAGGGTCACTGGTACAGGGCATTGGTTGTGGGGGGTTTGGGGGGAAAGGGTGCACCTGGCACATTCTTCTATGGAACGTGAATCTCTTCATCCTGGCATAAGGTGTTATCTCAGTAGGTGGAGATCCATGCAATAAACAAGAAAATGTTGAACTCCCATCCTGGGGAGTCCTGCTACATTCTCAAATAGAGGAACAAGTACATCTTGAGTATATAGGCAGTACCTAATAAAAGAAAACAGGCCAGTATGCCAATCTCTTAATGTTAATGTATTTAACTATGAACCTTATTCTTCCAAAATTGAAACTTACTGATTGTCCTGGGTTCTGAGGGGACAGGGAGGGAAGAATGGGTAGAACATGGGATGTCTATGGGGCATTGGAGTTGTTCTGTATGATCTTGCATTTATGGTACAGGTCATTATACATTTTTTCAGAACCTATAAAAGTATATGGTGCAAAATGTAAGCCATAATGTAAATCACTGTCCATGGTTATTTGCAATGTTTTAATATTTGTTCATCAATTCATCAATTGTAATATATTACATGAGTACATGTAATATACTCATGGAGGATGTTATTGGTAGGGGAAGAAGGGGGTGTAGTGGGGTGTATGGGAATCCCCTGTATTTTCCTTGTGACTTTTCTGTAACTTAAGCTTATCAGAAAATAAGTGGAAAAAAAAAAAAGACATTGGGGGAATATACAAAAGAAATTGTTAATATACATAAAAGTAACAAATCTTACCATGATGAAAGGCACAATGCAAAAAAAAAATGTATTATTTTTGGTTTAATTTTTTATTTTTATTTTTTATTTTATTATTGTTATTTTTTGTTGGCTTTGTTATTGGGGAGGCTTTCAATTGCAGATTGGTTGCAACTGTGGATGGAGAGGATCACTTGTCCGGGATGTCAGTGGTAGGGGGATGTGTGTGGGAGGGTTCACCTGGTGCATGCCTCTGTGGAGTGTGAGTGTGTTCATGTGTTCATGCAGTGTTGTCTTGGTGGGTGCAGACCCACAGAATAACCAATGAAATATTGAACTCCCATCCTGGCAAATCCTGCTACATTCTCTCATAGAGTGGCAAGAATCTCTGGAGTGCATGGGCAAAGGAAGATGGAACAATGCACCAGGCCCTATATATTGATGCTTGTACTTATGAACTTGGTTCTCTTCAAAACTTGGCCTAGTAATATGTATTTCCTAAGAGTTGCCTCTGAGGACATCCTTGTGGCTCAAATGTGGCCTCTCTCTAAGTCAAACTCAGGATATAAATTCACTGCCTCCCCACTGAAGTGGGACATGACTCCTGAGGATGAGCTTCCCTGGCACTGAGGAAGTAATACCAAGTGTCAACTAATGATGCATTTGGAGAAAGACCAAGACCAAAAAGCAGAAATACTGAATGCAAATGAGATTTTATGGCTAAGAGATTTCAAAGTGAGTTGGGAGTTCATTCCAGAGGTTACGCTTATGCACATCTCAGGAAAACCTCACTGTCTGCCACAGTAAACAGTGCCTCAAGTAGGGATTCTCCTGAGGGCTCTAAAGACATCTAGACACTGTAGGCAGGACAGACAACCCCAGGAATTTGGCACCCCATCAGTGGGCCTTACCTTGGAATATATGATAACTCATGTACCCCAATGTATCAGAATTAGATTCATTTATAATTTTCCCACACATGGTTCTTCTGCCCCATTTATTTGAAACTATAATTAGCACTATATCCATTAAATATATGTCCCAGAGACTTAATCTTCTAGCGTTCATATACCAGGTGAGCACTGACTCTCAGCAGAGTTGCAGCCAACACCTACTCTCCAGTTCATCAGACTCACACAGTATAACTAACAAAAAGATGATGATGGACAATGCCCATCCTAAGAAGTAGAGACTATCTGCTACTACAAGCAAGACAGTTCTATCCATCTTCCCCATGGGATCTAAGCACCTTCTCAATCAGAAATACAATGGGCATCACCATCCCCAAATCCTCAAGATAGAAGAATGAGCAAACATAAGTGGGGAGTGCAACTATGGACTAAAGTAGACTTATTATTATTATTCTATTAATGGAAGAACTTGTAATGTTCACATGTAAAGACAGTGGTTACCAAAGGTTCTGAGGAGAGGGAGAGGGAAGAATAGGTGTAGCATGGGTTATTTTTGAGACATTGGAATCATTCTTCATGATATTGCAATGATGGATACAAGCCATTATACATATTGTCATAACCTACAAAACTGTGCAGTAGAAAGTTTAAAACATAATGTAAACTATAGACCATTCTTATTTGCAGTGATATGTGTTCATCAACTATAATGAATGTAGCACACTGATGAAAGATGTTGTTGGTAGGCGGGTTGTGGGAAGGGAGGGGTTTGGTGTGTGGGAGTCCCCTATATTTTTGATGTAATATTTATGTGATCTAAAGCTCCTTTAAAAATAAAGAAAAATTTTAAAAAAATACATTAGAGGCATATAGCAGGAGATTTGAAATGATGGAGAAAAGAATTAGTGAAATCAAGGGTAGAACATCTGAACTGGAAAAGACAGGAAAACGGGAAGAGAAAAGAATGGAAAAATAGAACAGGGTCTCAGTGAATTAAATAACAACATGAAATGCACAAACATACATACCATTGTCTTCTTAGAAGGGGAAGAGAATGGAAAAGAGGCAGGAAGAATATTTGAGGAAATAATGGACAAAAACTTCCCAACCATTATGAAAGACATAAGTATCAATATCCAAGAAGGACAATGCACCCCAAACAAAATAAATACAAATAGACCTACTTCAAGACACCTATTATTCAGAATGACAAATATCAGATATAGAGGATTCTGAAAGAAGCAAGAGAAAAGCAAAGCATCCCATATAAGGGAACTTCAATAAGATTACGTGCTGACCTCTCATCAGAAACCATGAAGGCAAGAAGAAAGTGGTATGATGTATTTAAGGTATTGGAAGAGAAAAATGCCAGCCAAGAAATCTATATCTGACATAACTGTCCTTCAATAATAAGGGTGAGTTTAAAGTCTTCACAGACAAACAGAAACTAAGAGAGTATGTTAACAAAAGACCAGATATGCAGGAGATACTAAAGGGAGTGCTGCAGCCAGAAAGGAAAAAACAAGGGTGAGAGACTTGAAGAAGAGTGTAGAAATGAAGACTATTACTAAGGGTAATTTAAAGGTAAGAAATAACAATGGAAAGCCAAAGGATAAAATGAACAAACTAAGTAATGACTTTACAGCAATAATATTGAACATTACAGGATTGGATTCCTCAATCAAAATATATAAACTTACAGAATGGATTATAAATATATATAAGCTATCTATATACTCTCTACAAGAGACTCCCCTCATACCTAAGGACGTGATCAGGTTGAAAGTGAAAGAATGGAAAAATATATTACACACAAATAGTAAACAAAAAGACCTGGAGTAGCAATATTAATATCAGACAAAATAGATTTTAAATGCAATACTGTTATGAGATGAAGAAGGACATTATATAATAATAAAAGAGCCAATTAACCAAGAAGAAATAACTGTAATAAATATTTATGCACCTACCTGCGAGCCCCAAGATACACAACACATGGCAAAACTGAAAGGAGAAATAGACATCTCTCCAATACTATTTGGAGACTTCAACATGCCACTCACAGCATTGGATAGAACATCTGGGTGAAGGATAAATAAGGAAACAGAGAGCTTCAATAATATGATAAATAAACTAGACCTAACAGATATTTATAGAGTGTTACATCCCAAAACAGCAGGGTATACATTCTTTTCAAGTATTTATGGATCCTTCTCCAGGACAGTACATATGTTGGGTCAAAGACAGGTCTTCATAAATTTAAAAAGGTTGAAATTATATAAAACACTTTCTCTGATCATAATGGAATGAAGCCAGAAATCAATAATTGATGGAAAAGGGGGAAATGCACAAATATATGGAGATTAAACAGCACACTCTTAAATAATAAGTGGATTAAAGAAGAAATTTCAAGAGAAATCAGTAAGTATCTTGAGATTAATGAACACAGCATATCAAAACCTATGGGATACAGCAAAAGCAGTGCTGAGAGGAAAATTTATAGTTCTCAATGCTAATATTAAACAAGAAGAAAGACCTAAAATCAGAGAAAAAACTGCACAACTGAAGGAACTAAGAAAAGAACAGCAAACTAATCCCAAACCAAGCCAAAGGAAAGAAATAAAGATCAGAGTAGAAATAAATGAAATTGAGAACAAAAAACAAAAGAGACAATCAACAAAAGCAAAAGTTGATTATTTGAGATCAAAAAAATCAGCAAACCCTTACATAGACTGACAAAGAAAAAGGGAGTGAAGTAGTGAAGTTGCAACTAAAATAAGAAATCGGGGGCAGGGAAATTATCACTGACTCCACAGAAAGAAGAGATCGTAAGAGGATACTATGAGCATCTGTGCACCAACAAATTAGACAATGTAGACAAAATGGACAAATTCCTAAGAACACACAAACAACCTACACTGACCCTAGAAAAAATAGAAAACCTCAACAAATCAATCACAAGTAAAAAGATTGAAACACTCATCAAAAACTTACATGCTGGGGAAGCAGATGTGGTTCAAGCAATTGAGCTGCTGTCTACCACATGAGAGGTCCTGGTTTGATTCTCATTGCCTCCTAAATAAGACAAGCAAGACAGTGAGCTGGGGCAATGGACTGGCATGGTGAGCTGACACAACAAGATGCCACAACAAGATGATGCAACAAAGAGACACAAGGAGGAAAACACAATGAGAGACACAGCAAAGCAGGGAGTGGAGGTGGCTCAAGTGATTAGGCACTTCCCTCTCACATCGGAGGTCCCAGGTTCAGTTCCAGTGCCTCCAAAAAGAAGATGAGCACACAACGAACAGACACAGCAAATGCAAACGATGAAGGGAGAGAGAAATGAATTTTTTTTAAAAATGATGGGTCGCCAAAATAAAGCAATGCTCAAAGGGAAATTTATAAAAACAAAACAAAACAAAAAACCCTACATGCTGCTTGTGTGAAGGACATACCAAGTGGAGCAATAATTAGCAGAGTGATGTGAGTAGAACTTAAACAAGCACAATTGGAATTATGGCCTGCTTCCATGGAGACGCAGCATGCATGATATTGCAAACTGGGATCTTAGATCTATTAACTGCATCTCAAAGAGGAAATAGTGTGTTAATTAGTATTAAGTGCTATACCTATATACCTGGTGAATATGATGATATCTCTTCTATTCTAGATCATACACAGAAGGATATTGAACATGCTAAGAGTCTTGCTAAACTTAACTCATTTTCTAAGCAGTTAATGAACATGTCAATAAGACAAAGGAATGGCTCTCTTAAGTACTGTCTTTGTTTTGCTTGCCATATGCTTGTCTTGTTGTTGCCTATACTATCTTTGTGAGTTAAGTCTAGGGCAGTGCCTCTCCTCATCCCTCTTCTAGCTGTCCTAGGCATAACCACTGCTTTGGGAACTGGGGTTGGCAATTTATACCAAACCAAGCAGTTCTACTACAATCTTTCCCTAAAGTTAACCAGTAGCATAAAAGAACTCAAGGAAGAATGCTGCTTTCCTTAACTTTTGGAGGATGCAGCCTCAGGAGGCACCTGACCTTTCTCACTTTCATTGTCCCAGTATATCATGACTGGCCCCTTTTTTAGGCCTGCTTACCAGCATCTTCTTTCTTTATCCTTTTAGTGGGACCACGTATCTTAAATTCTAACTAAGTACATTTCTTCCAGAATCAACAGCTTCCAGAACAAGATAGCCATGTGAAGATTTCATCCAGCTCCAACCATGATGACAGACCCATCTTCCTTCAACCTGAATAGAATAACCAGAGGGCTTTATAGTCTGTCAGGCAGGGCTTATTCCCCCTAACCAGCAGGAAGCAGCTACAGAAGAATGACAATTGCCCTTCAGCTCCACCTTAAAAATAAGGGTATAAATTCTTTGAGGGGAGATTTGAGGCAGGTTATCATAGGGAAAAGAGGGAAGACGAGTCACAGCTGAGATCTGGCAGAGAACATGGCCATGAAACCCCACCTGGAAATCCTCTACTACTAAGAAAGCCAGAAAGATCTCACCTAGACCCTGGCCATGAGGTCCTATTTGGAACTCTTTCCAGGGTCAAGGGGAAGTCCCACATACCTCCAAATAAAAGGCCTCCTGATTGGGTCCCTGAGAGCTAATAGGCGGGGATCATAAGGCAACCAATAAGAACAACAAAGAGCTGGGGGCCCCTCCCCAACATTGGGAAAGGGGACAAGGAAAGGCTTTAAAAAGGCCTAACCTGGGGCCTCACATATGTGACTTATCCTGTACCATGCCTGCAATCCATGTCTAGGATTATGTACTTATCTACTTACCTCTTGTTTCTTAATAAACTCTCTACTCCCTTGCCTACTCAAAAAAAAAAAAAAAAAAAAAAAACACTACCAAAAATGAGACACCCAGGACCAGATGGCTTTGCAGGTGAAATCTACCAACCATTCAAAAATGATCTAATGCCAGTCTTGCTCAAGCTCTTCAAAAAAATTAAACTGGAAGGAACACTACCAAATTCATTCTATGAAGCCAATATCACCCATAAGCCAATTAAAGATACTATTATAAAAGAAAATAACAGTCCAATTTCTCTAATGAATATAGATGCAAAAATCCTCAACAAAATACTTGCAAATTGAATCCTAAAGCACATTAAGTGTAATAAACCACATTAATAAATTGAATAAGAAAAATCACATGATCCTCTCAATTGATGCTAAAAGGCATTTGACAAAATACAGTATCCATTCTTGATTTAAAAAACACTGCAAAAGATAGGAATACAAGGACATTTTCTCAATATGGTAAAGTACATATATGAAAAGCCCACGCTAGCATTGTACTCAATGGTCAAAAACTGATAGCATTCCTGCTGAGGTTGGGAAGAAGACAAAGATGCCTACTGTCACCACTGTTATTCAATATTGTGCTAGAAGTTCTCACTAAAGCCATTAGGCAAAGTAAAGTAATAAAAGACATCCAAATAGGAAAGTAAGAAAGTAACACTTTTGCTATTCACTAATGATATGATCCTCTATCTAGGAAATCCTGAATAATCCACAAGAATCTGCTAGAACTAATAGACTAGTTTGGCAAAGTGGCAGGATACAAGATTAATATGCAAAAATTAGTAGAGTTTCTATACACTACTGATAAGAAATTTGAGGAGGAAATCAGAAAAATTCCATTTATAATAGTGATTAAAGAATCAACTATTTAGGAAAAACTTAACCAAGGATATAAAGGATCTGTACTCAGAAAACTACAAAACATTGCTAAAAGAAACCATAGAAGACCTAAATAAATGGAAGGACATTCATGTTCATTGATTGGAAGACCAAATATCATTAAGAAGTCAATTCTACCCAAACTGACGTACAGAGTCAATGGAATCCCAATAAGAAATCCCAGCAGACATCTTCTGTAGAAATGTGGAAGCACCAAAGGGGTGCTGATGCAAAATACCAGAAATCTATTGGCTTTTATAAAACGTATTTATTTGGGGTAGAAGCTTAAAGTTACCAGGCCGTAAAGCATAAGTTACTTCCCTCACCAAAGTCTGTTGCCACATGTTGGAGCAAGATGGCTGCCAACGTCTGCAGGGTTCAAGCTTCCTGGGTCCCTCTCTTCATGAGGGCTCGTTTCTCTTTGGGCTCAGCTGCTGTGCTTTCTCCACGAGGCCAACTGTAGACTATCAGGAACACTCATTCATTGCTGATGGCAATGTAAAATCATACAGCTGTGGGAGACAGTTTGGCAGTTCCTTGGAAAGCTTAATATAGAACTACCATATAAGCTGGCAATCTCACTACTAGGTATATAACCAAAAGAATTGAAAGCAGAGGACCAAAAGGATATTCTCACACTGATGTTCATAGTGGCATAGTTCATGATTGCCAAAAGATGGCAGCAACCCAAGTGTCAATCAACTGATGAATTGGTAAATAGAAGTGGTATATACACACAATGGAACATTTTTCAAGTTTTTAAAAAGAATGAAGTCCTGATACATCTGACAACATGAATGTACCTTGTACTCATCATATTGAGTGAAATAAGCCAGATACAAAAGGACAAATATTGTATGATATCACTTACTTGAAACAATTAAAATTAGCAAATTCATATAGTCAGAATCTAGAATATAGGTTACCAGGGGACAAGGTGGGGATAGGGAATGGGACGTTAAGGCTTAAAATGCATTGGTTTCATATCTGGAATGATGGAAATGTTTTGGTAATGGATAGTGGTGATTATAGCAAAATATTGTGAATGTAACTGACAGCCCTGAAATATATATCTGAATGTGATTAAAGGTGAAATGTTAGATTATATATATGGTAACAGAATAAAAAGTTTTTAAAAATCCATGGAACTACACTACACAAACATCAAACCACAGACAAGAGTTAATAGTACAATTATTAAAATGTGCCTTCATCCATTTTAACAAATGTTCCACCCCAATGCAAGGTGTTGGTAGTGGGCTGATGTATGGGAATTCTGTATTTTATGCATTGATTGTTTTGTAAACCCATAACTTCTCTAGTAAAAAAAAAAAAAATTTAATTATAAAATAAAAAATAAAAAATTGAAGCTAATATGGCCAAGCCATGGCCCAAAGAGGAGAGTAAAGCCTCCTAACACGAAATAGGATTATGTTTAATAAATTGACTAAGCAGCCAAAACACATTAACTAGAATGGAGTATAATTCTCCTTGCTTGCAAATATGTGTGTATGTGTACATATATTAATGTATATATCTATGTATATATATAAATTAATGTACATACGTATATATAAATTAATTAAACTACCAGGGTCTTTTGTACCTGCTTATATCTTTTTCTATTTAGAGTTTACCTATATTTTCTAACTTTTATGCAATGGTCATGGCTTATTTTATGATTAAAATAATAATAAAGGCTTAAAATACAACTTTAATCACATTTCATGATGCCAATAAAGTGAGAAGCCCTTCTTAAAAATATGATTCAATTCTGCATATAAGGAAATAATATTAACGCTATCCATGAAGTTTTTTCTTCTGATTCTATTTTGTACAAGATGGACTTTGTCATATTCTTTTTGTGCTAATATCAGAGTAATAGTTTCAAAAATGTGAAAACATGAAGCCTATTGTGAAATGATCTATACACGTCCCTGACACGTGTAGCTTGTAGTAGGCAGCCAATAAGTATTAGTGTCTTTTCATCTATTAAAATTCCAGGACTTGGACATCCTGTACAGGCTAGAGGACAGAATTAAGAACTATCACTGATAAAAACAGTTTTGTCTTTTAAAAACACGTAAGACTGATAGAGGAGATACTACAACTTTTTTGAAGCTTAATCTAGATTAGATTTACAATAACAAACGAGTAGAGGAACCTGTTTCAGTGTAAAGTAAACAGTCTTGTTGTGGTGAATGAAAGCTAAATTTACCTTAGAGGTTCTCCAGAGGAATCATTTTATTCATACCATGTGTACAAAAAAAAGCCTTTCCAACCACATTTTTTTATTTTACATGAAAATTGCTTTCTGATTTGGTATCTTTGTTTACAAAACCAGTTTATTTAGACTGGCATATAGCAGCGCCTAATAAATATTTGTGGGATATCTGAAAGAAAAATTAGGCAACGAGGGAGGTTAAGTGGGCAGGGAGGGCTTTCTATACATAAGGCCAGAATCACATCAGAAGGAATGCACTGGAAATTTTCCCTCAGTAAATCACAGTAAAGAAGTACATGCTTAGAAGAATCAGTCTTTACTGTGTAAGACCGGCTCTCGGGAAAGCCACGTAGTTGATAGACTACTTTTCCTTGTTTTAAGTGACCTTTCTCCTCCCTCCTGGAGCCCCTCTTTCCTTGCTGGTCCTGCTCCTTCTAGTCTCTACCACCTGCTCCACTCACTGTAATCTGAACAATGGCTGCTGTAGAGTAAGCTGTCCCTAGACCAGGCTCCTCTCCCTGGCTACATTTCTCACTTATCTCTATCCCTGTAACCCAACAAAACGCCTGGTGCATCCAATAAGCCTTTTTTTAAACTAAATTGAACTTCTATGTCCCCAATCACTAAGGAAGACATTCAGTATTTAGTAGAGAGATTTTGGTAAGATCTTCTTTCCAATACCTTTCAAATGCCTTTCATGGAGTTTTGCTGCTTCTGCTTACGGATGTCACTAATTTATTATTTTGGTTTAAAAATTTAACCCATTCAAAACCATTTAAATAAATCAATTGTGCACAGCCTGTTCCTGCCAACCTGTTCTCACGGTCTTCATAATATCACATTCTGGCAGTGTTCAAACCATTGTGGAGGCAGGGAAAAGTACATGCTCTAAAGCATTTCCCATAGGGAAACACAGCCTGCTGTATAGTAGAGAAATGCAGCTTGCAGAGAATGAGCCATTTAGACTCAGCGGGATGCATGTACTTTGGGTTAAATAAATCTTGATAAATTGGTTTTATCTGAAGTCTTCCTTCTCTATGTGTGAAGAAAATCGCTAAGATTTCTCTTAAATAAATGAATAATTGGTAGACATGGAATAAATAGCAATTTTGACTTATCCTTAAAGAATCATAACATTATTAATTAAATATCTTATTACATGATTATAGTCTAAAAATATTTCCATTTTCCTCACATAGCTTTTTAAAACTGGTATATATTTATTTGTCTCTTTAATGATATTTGTTGAATGTTGATGGGTTTGGAAATGTATGGCTAATCCTAGTGCATCACTATCACCCTTTCAATTGCCAGTGGTAAAAAATAACTATCCAAACTGACTCAAGTAGAAAGAGGATATATGGTTTCATGCAACTGAAAAGTCCAGTGGTAGTTTGGGCATGTCTTGATCTAGAAGTTCAAACGATATCATCCAGGAGACCTAGTTTTGTTTCTGTTTATTTTTGTTGTTTTGTAGTTTTGTTGTTGTTTGTTTGTTTGTTTTTTTCCTTGCTATCCTGTATTTGGGCTACATTCTCAGAAAGCTTCCTGTCTTGTGGTGAAAGGATGTTTCACCACAAAAAGCCTCATGTGTTCTCTGGTCCAAAACCACTGAGAAAAACATTTTTTCCTTGTACCTTCAGTCATTCCCTCTGTTGAAATTAGCCTGAGTCTTCAGACAATCCCTTAACCAAACCAATCATCTAGACAATTCAGTAGGTGAAGAATGATGCACACACACACACACAGAGAGAGAGAGAGAGAGAGAGAGAGAGATTTCCTTGAAGACAGGAGCTGTGTCTTATTTACCTTTATTTTTTCCAGTTTATTCCTATAGCTTTGTACCGTATTGGGCCCATAGTACATATTTAATATATATAAACTGAATTAAAGTTAATTACTCAGTTCCCACATTGCTAATTTTTTCCTCTTCACTATCTTATTTGACTATTTAAATTCTGTCAAGACAATTTTAAAATACCTTCAACTTTTATCTAGCATTCCTTTCATTTAGCTTGTTTTATGTTATTCTTTGCATCTCTACCTTTTTTTTCCTATAGATTCATGTTCCTCTTTTAGGGTAGCTATATCTTTTAGTATCATATGGAGTGTTATAAAAAGTTTTCTAATTTGTTGTCTCATAATAACAAAACTGGGAGAGGGACAATTGAGCAATAGAAGAATATATTGAGGACTTAGGATTGTTCTCTGCACTCCAAGTATATTAGCACCTTTAAACCTAAGAACAAATATGTGAGGTAAAGCAATTAGTATCCCCAATTTAGAGGTTGGAAACTAAGGCATAGAGCGGTAACTTAGTTTCCCAAGTTTTCAAGGTTAGGAGTAGATGAGCCTTTCCAGGAAATCATCATTCACATCTGTAAGGTTTTCTTTTTCTTGTTTTGTAGTTGTGGGATAATATGCCCTGTCTTTCATTATTCTGTTTTTCTTTAGAGCTCCCATGCTGTTGATTGGTGTTTTTGATGTTGATTTTTCTTCTCTAATAAGGAGAAATATATCCAAGCCAGTGTTTGCAAAGAAGCAAAATTGGTGCTACGTCTTTGAGTGCTGGTCAAAACTCCTTCTCAGATATACAGCGTGAGAACTAGTTACTATCCACATCTCACTGAATTTTTGTATCTTGCAGATACTTCATCTAGCAAGCTTCATGCTCTTATTGGGATTTTTTTCGTTATTCCACAAGCTATTCTTCTCCCTTGCAGTATAGGAGAGTATATGATAACGACAATCACCGCCATCTCACTACGTTAAGGACTTTCCGTATTTCCACCTCAGCCTGCAGCACACTATTTGTTGGGACTCTGCCATTCAGGAGGCAGTATATCAAAGCTTTACTTCTTGCCGTTTTGTCTTCTGGAAGTTGTGCAGAAGGAGGTGATTGTGCAGATTTCTGGTTAAGGTATCTTGCACAGATGTCTTTCTGATCAAGAGGCCATATATTAACAAAAGGGATGCCATGTATTTCCAAATTATTCCAGCCTAGAGGGTGTCATTCTGTTTCACAGAGCAAAACATAATTGAAAACCATTTTCCTCCTTAATCTATCTCCTAATTTATATTTATTGAAAATTCCACTCATATACATTGTATGATGATCTTAATATTTAGATCTTATGAATTTACATCTTTCTCTGGATCTCATAGCTAATTCTACAGAAATTAATAAGTCTACTAACCAGAAATCATTTTAAACCAGTCAGCTTATTTATTAGGTTCATTGATTTTCTAATTTAACTATCAGAAAGTAATCATATATATTTCCCTTACTTAAAATTATTGGTGGAGGAGAAGAAGAACATTTCTCTTCTTTGATCTAAAAAATTATTATTTCACAAACTACTCAACAAAATGAAAATAAAATAAATATTAGGGAAATTATTTTTTTTTAATTGAAAGCCTCAAGGTACAAGTTAAGGATGCTTTCATTTAAAATCTATTTCAACCACTGTTTAATTTAAAATTCACAACCCTTTCTACCCTAAGGAAAACTATTTATTTATTTATTTAATGGTTTAATGATATGATTTGCTTCCACACTTGAGAAATGCAAGGGTCTCAGAGCATTCATTACTATCCAGCAAATGTAGGTATAGGAAGGCAGTTATAGTGCTTTGGAAATCTAAAGTCAGAATACTAGGAATAAATCCCTGTTCCACCTTGTACTTTTTTCCCCTTCAAATAAACCACTTTCTCTTGAGCCTCAGTTTTCTTTTCCTCAAAATAAGGGTAAAGAATTCTACCTTACAGGATTATGGTGAGTATTGATGAAATATATATACGGAAATGATTTAAAGTAACAAATACTATGAAATGTAGGAAGTTATCTTATTAATAATTGTGGAAACGCTTATCTTGTCTTAACTTGCGAACTGTTTTAAACAGGTATCATTGATGGTGTTGTTTGGACATGTCTCAGATCCTCAATAGTTAACAACTTTTCTAAAAGAAAATAGCACCACTAGGTTCAAGAATATCACTACCCCAGCTCAATTCCTTGACCTTTCACTTTCAAATTTAAAAAGGAAATAGTTCAAAATATGTCACTTTGCGTCTTTTCTTTTTCCATTTGAATAAAGTCATGATTCAAATCTATTTGTTTTTCAATAAGAAAAGTCTTCTTTAAAGACCAAGTTTCAGACTAAATTGAATAGTTTCAATTTTCTTAATCAGAAAAGTCTGCATAGTAAGATTTTGTTCATTATTCCTCTGCTCTTCAATAGCCTTTTCTTAAAAATGTGTTTTAAAAGATGTTTGAAATAACCTAACATTCTATTAATAAAATCTTAAGATTACAATCCTCTCTGGAGGACATTCTCGGTTTAATTTTCTAATCTCCTACTAATGCCATTTTCCATGTCAGCTAGGCTGACGTACTTGTCAGCACACCCACATGCTTTCATCCTTTCATGCTTTCATGCTTTCGTGCTTTCAGGCTTCTGAATCAACCTACCTCTCACATCTTATGCCCAAATGCCCTCCTCACCCTCTCTCACCTAACCAAATCATTCTGTTTAAGATTCATCTGCTCTATAAAACTCTCCAAATGTAATGCTATCAACTCCAGCCATCTAATAGTGCCACTTCTACCAACCTTTTAAAAAAGGTATATTTGAATTTTGCATTTTATATTTCACTCTAATATTAGCAATTTTACAAACTTACATCTATGCAGAATTTGCTGAAATCAAAACCATTTTTTTTTCAAAAAAACTAGGAGTAAAATCACTCTTTTATTATTTTACTGTCATCTTTTGCTTGCCGTCTTATAGTCTATCATTTCATACACAGAAAGGTACTTAGTAAATATTAATCTGTTCTTCCATTAGTCCTCTCCATCTTTCATGAGTAAAGAGACAGAATTTCCAGGAAGAAAATTTTATTCATTACAAGTTTTTTTTTTAATTTTTATTTTCCTTATATTTGCATAGTGCTTCAAGTTATACTGACTGTTAGGTATATGTCCCAAGTAATATTAGTAACAACTCTTTGGTGAAAATATTAAGCCTCTTTTTAGAAATGAAGAAATGGAGGCTTCATTTGTCTGTATAATCTGACAAAGGTCACACAACTTGTAAAGGGAGGAACCAGGTTTTTAACCTGGTACTTGAATGATTAAGAGAGAGCATAGCTTAATAATTTCAGGGGCAGACTTTGGAGTTAGACTTCCTGTGCTGGAATTCTGATTCTACCACTTACTAATTGTGATACCTTGAACTAACCAATTGATTTATTTTATGCAAGTCTAAATCATCTTAAAAAGATTATCATAATGGTACTCAATACCTAGGATGGCTATTCATATTAATTCAGTTAATGTATATAAAGTTCTTAGACTCCAGAGCTGTCTCCCTACTAAGTGCTCATGAAATGACAGCTGCTGATATTAATAAGAGAAAGGAAAGGGCAATTTGGCTGAGCATGACTCATTTAACCTACTAAAATATTTAGAAAAAGACAAAGGAGAAAATACAAAATAGGAGGAATCCAACAGGCAAATAGAAAAGCAATTCTGTAAGAATACGTTAAATTAACAGTAGTTATATGATGTCTGCCTAAATGACACAAGGCACTAAAAATGATACTGTGAGTTGTGGGGGCAAGAGGTTCCATCTCAGCAACCTCTAAGGGCACCATTGCCCTGCTGAGAAGGAAAAATGGCACATAATGATCTGATGACTTCTCTAAGGCTGAAGGGGAAAGTCTGACTAAGGCTAAAATGGGAAAGTCCAACTCAAACTCTATTTCTCAAGCTCAACTGCACAATGACACCTGTTAAGTCTAAGAGCTGTTGACTCTTTTCATGGGAATGATCTGTAATATTCATTGAAGCCTGGTCTGTGTGGCCATTAGCCAGCCAAAGTGCTGGTTGTTTTAAAGGACACAAGCAAAGAAAATCAGAATCTCAGATCCTTCACAATGTGATAAAAAAAAAATCCTACTCTTTTGGTTGCCTACTTTAATGAGAAATTCTTGTTTTTTGTATACAAAGAATTTTACGGTAATCCAAAATCACCTCGAGATTCCTGAAAAATCTGTATGGTAGACACAGTAGGAGACATCATGGATTAGAACTCCTAAAATAAATCTGAAGTGGTGGATTATGATAATAATCTTCCCTAAATTTTTGAGAAGCCACCATTTAACTCCCATGCAGAGAATGCTTTAGCTGACAAGATGTATATATTAGCTTTATTCTCAAGAACCCCTGGTTTTACACAGAAAACTGTAAAAATATTTGGTGGATTTAAATTTAATATTTTTGATTCACTGTATTACAAACAGATAATTCTGGATTTCTATTGTCCAAAAGATTGTCATAATCATAGAGTGATAATGAATTTATCCACACTTGGCTAGATGACATCAATGACATGTGGGAATCACGCATAACATGTTAAGTATAAACTATAAGGGCTATAATCCAATTATTTCTTTTGTTTTAGTTTTCCAAGTCCAATCCTTATATTATTTTAGATCATTGGGAACTATACCTAGACTTTCTTATTCAAGTCTTCCAGTCCAATGAATTATGGTTTTAAACTATTTGCTTGACTTTTAGGAAGGCTTAGTAAGAAAGAGTTAAAAATTGAACAAGTTTTCACCTTCTGAAAAATATCTATCAAATTTCTTTTAATATATAATTCTAGAAAAACACATCTATTCTGTGGAAATTGGCCTTTCTTTTTTATCTCACTATGAGAAGCATACAAACCACCATGGTTCCGTTTTTGCTTGGATTCCTACAATGTTCAAAAGAAAACTGAGCGTTCACATATAGTAATTATTGTATCCAAGAATCCTGGAAGAATTATTCCTCTTTCTTTTTCCTATCTCTGTTTAATTTCATAAGCACACTATCCTATGTGCCATGGTATTCACTAAGAGTTTGTTTTAAAAAGCAGTAGATTTGTAAGTCTCCCAAATTTTCTGCAGTTGGTATTATGCAAATTAAAAATAAATAAACAAGAGCATAGTAATAAAGCAGATCTAGTTCTAAGACAACACAAGGGGAAAAAGCAAAAAAACAAAGACAAAAAAAAAAAAAAACTATAACAAAGAATACACCTGATCCATGGCAAAAGCAATTAGAAAAACTAATTGCAGAGCATGGTAAAGACTGCAAATAAAAGTGAACTAATAAGATTTAAGTTGTATGAAATGGTAGTAATCTCCATGAAAATGTTTAAAATATTTGCAATCAGATTTTTATTTCCTTCAAATACATGTTTGAAGATTCCAAACACTATTTGAGTGATTTTTTCTCTCAATCTATACCCAATTGTTACCATGAAGAAGTAGTCATTGACTAGATAATGAAACCAGTTCTTTGTGCCAACGATGCCTCTCAACTAAATGAATGGGCAAACTTGTCACTAGATAGATCAAATCAATGTTCTGTGCCTTATGATGACCCTTATTTCCTCCTTCATTTTTATTGACCATAACCTTAAAATCAATATTATTAATTTAGAGCATCTATAAACCACTACTGTTTTTTTAGGGAAACAAAAAATAGCTATAGCCAAATTTCATGACTTTAATAACACACATTCTATTGCACTTTTATATTTATGATTTAAAGTTACATTGAGCTCAATTGCAAAATAATAAATCACATCAAAATATGAATATAATTTACTCCTTACAAATTTGAAGATAAGATTTACAATGTAAATCTTTTACTGTCTGAGGATACCTGTAATCAATCATCTAAATAAGCCATATTATTTAGTAGCTACTTGAAAACAGACAAATCAAAAATATTTTACTCTTTGTTTTCTTTTACAAAGAAAACTTTGTACAGTATCTCAACCATCAATGCAACCATATTATGGTATAGCAGAAAGAATTTAGATGTTGATTGTTTGATATTTGATGGTATATGCCCCATAATAATTCTAATTCCAACAATAACATACTGACAACTTCAGAAAAAAGTTAATAGAAAACAAGCGAATTTAGAAATAAATCTCACAACAATGCTTAGAGATTGGTATTAGTAGGTAAAATTGTTTCATAGAAATGGCCTCCTATCTACACACTTTGTGCTATAACTTTGTAATCTCTATTCATTTTGACTCTTGACTAGTCTTGTGACTTGATTTAGCAGAAGTGACACTGGTAAGTTCTAAGCCTAGGCCCACTCTTTTAGAAATCTGTCACCGGCATAAGGGCAAATCCAAGCTAGTCTGAGAGACTATGTACAGCAGAGTTGAATTATCCTGGCCAAAGTTGTCCTTGATCAGCCAGTCCTCAGGCAACCAACCAGCTGAAGGTATGCACATGACTAGACCAAGCTGAGATCAGTTAACTTAGGCCCAGGTCAGCAGACCAGTCCAAACAACCCATAGAGTCATGAAAAAATAATAAATGATTATTGTGTTATGCTAAATTTTGGGGTGGTTTATTACACAGCAAATGCTAACTGATACAGCATTTTTTTATATCTCATTTTTCATAAGTAAATTGAAGGAGAGTGAAGTTAACTAAATTGATAAAGAATGCACAGCTAAGAAGTGGAGAAGGCAGCATTTGAAACCAGAAATCCATTTCTTAAGCTTTTTATGAGCCATTAAGTACAGGGTAAGCAGAAATATACATGAAATTGTCAGGTATGAGGATTTCTTCCCCTCTCTGTTTTTTTTACTGGTGAAATGTAGTTGGAGGAGAATAGAGACCCTCCCATTGCCATCTCATCTGTGAGTCAGTACTTCAGGGACTAGACAAGTAATAGCATTGTCTGACTGAAAGGCTGACTGATAAAGCAATATGTTCCATCCTTGCAGTGGTAATGAAACTTCTAAAATGGTCCATAAAACTCAGTAGCCAAGGGGGAGAAAGTAGATGAGCCACATGGAAACACAGCAGACATCCAAGAGGGGAGCTGGAGCTAAATAAATCAGAAGTGGACATTTGGTACTAAGAAACTCACATTGATAGGAGTTTTCTAAATAGAAGATCACCAACAAACTTCATGATTATATCAAGCAAAAGTACATACCGTAGCATACTCATCATGAAATAATAAGCAGGAGAAAGAGATTATAGAATGACTTCCTTACCATTTTTTTTTTGTTTGTTTGTTTTATGATTTCCAGGAAAGAGTTTCCTCTGTCATGTGAAATGAAGTGTGTTTGCTGGAATGTCTGGATTTCAGGGGAAAGGGAATATGGTGATAGAGAATGAGACTAGGTCCAAACTGCAGATTTGGCAGAAGGAAACAAATGGGGCATGTTTAACAGAACCTCAGGAGAATTCTCTTAATCCTAAACAAAACTAAAAAGACATCTGTGCCTACCTCCTAAGTAGACTCAAACAATGAATTTGCACAGTGTAGTTATTTCCTGTGTGAATTTAACAGTAAATTATAACCTATATTTTATTTCACATGGAACAATGTCTAGTGAACAAACCAAGCAATCTGATAGCAAAAGAACTAGAAGTTCAATTGTCAATGAACTAAAATTCAATAAACAAAAAATGTGATATTAAGACAATGAAATATTATGCATCAGTAAAAATAAAGTTTGCTCTATCAATGGAATTATTGTCACAAACTATATTAAGTAAAAAAAGAAAACAGCAAAATAAAGATGGTTCTATTATAAAAACATTAATAAACAAACAAAACTAAACACATATATGGTAAAACTATCAAAAAAACAATGGAATGATAAATACAAATTTGAAAGTAGTGGCTACCTCTGGAGGAGAATAAAGGAGTTTTTATTTCAGAATGACACTTGGTGGCCTTCAAAGACATTAATGATTAGTTTCTATTAGGAATTAAGTATACCTGTATTCATTGTTTAATATTATGCAAACCCTAAATATAATTTCCATATAGTATGGAATCAACATGTGCCAAAAATAAGGTATTGTCCTATCAACAGGGTTGATTAGTACATATGATTTCATAATAAATTAATTTCTCCTTTAGTTCACACTGTTTTCATATAAAATGGTGTCATTGACCTTCTTGTATGAGTGACAATGGAATTAGGACATCATGTCTATAAAAACAATCTTTGGTCTTCAAAGGAAGCTAAAGTGAAGGCATGTTAGGGTATTGGTATTCAGTGTCCATTTTGATAGTTGCGTGTCAAATACAACATTTCATTTTGTTCTCTTTGAGGTTGCTCTTAAAAATGAAAGATGAAATATTGAATTTAAAAGGGCAAAGAACATGTGAAAGTTCATTAGCAGTTTCAGTATGTGTCAAAAAATGGAAGCAATTCAATAAACTAGCTTGGCTTTACATCCTAATATGCACACAGTAAGCCTCTCTCTACTGCCTCAGAAACTGCAAAAGTTTGTCTCCCAGGTTCTGAGCAGTGGTGGGTGCTGCTCAAAGGGCCACTGGGAAGGAACAGAAATAGCTGCATAAATAATAAGTTTTGTTCTTACTCTCAAAACTGCTAAGAATACTGGGGATTGATTAAATTTTCATACCTCTAAGACAGACTTTTTCTACTTCATCTTTTTTTCCCTTGTGTTTCTTTTTTATTGTTATTGATCTTGTTTCAAAAATAAACACACACAGACACACTCATGAAGAAACTGTCCAAAACTGTAGACATATTTGGAGCTGGAGCACAGGCTTTGTTGGGCAATGTAAGTTGAACCAGACCACTTGACAAATCTTAGAGAAAAGCATCCTGATCCTCAATGAAATGTCCTGATCATCTGTGATTGCGTTCTGGAAAAGTCTTGAGAAAATAGGGGATGTCTCTGACTAGGAAAACTCAGTACAGGCTGAGAACCAAAGATGGGGGCCAGGATTCAGAAAGCCCAAACATTTTACATTCTTTCAAAACTCCTTCCAACTTCAACTTAGAAATCAGAAAGTAGTGACAGAGAGAGAAAAAAAAGAATTTTGGAAAGCAGAAGGGTAGTTTATGATGTTTCTCTTTTGATGGATTACCTATTCTCCGGTACAGCAACTGAGAAAGACCACAAGGTTACAGGAAACATAAACTGAAGGACAGCACTGGCATTTCCTGAATTCTACACAGGTGCCACAGCTTTGATACATGACTGCCCTGCGCACAGCCCATCAATTCTCCATGCTGCACCATGCAGAGTGGAATATGTAATTTGTAGGATTATAGTTATCATTATTACATCAAGCTGAACAACAGTTTCAGCTCTGTGAACTAGAGGGAGGAGAGGAATCAGAAGGGCATGGATTCTGGCTGACAGCGTGGAAAGGGGAGAGGATGGAGTTTTGGAAATTCTTTTTATTCCCCCTTTCTGCTGGTTTCCGCTTCTCTGACATTGAGTGCATATCAGGACTCTAAACCAACAGATTCTAATTCAGTGGGAAGTGAGGCCAAGGAATATGCATTTTATAAGCAACCCCTTCCTCCAGAGGTGATTCATAGGCAGTTTTAAAAAATGGTTCAAGGCTACATACACTATAGTTGGTTCCCTATGATACTAAATTTGGTGAAAGTATATGTATCTTTACTCTGAGAAGACTGAGGTGCTATTGATAAAACTTTGGATTTTGTTAGATGATTGGATGTAAGTTCCTTGAGTACCAGGACTTTGGTTCACTGCTTTATCCCTTGTCTTTAGAAGAGTGCTTAACATGAAGTAGGCATCCATCAAAAAAATACAGGTGATGCATGAAAATATGCATACTCTGCATCAACTTTATCACTGAATGTTAGGTTCTATTGGACATTGGTTACCCTACACAACATCTATTTTGGGTTTTGAAGATACAACATATTCCCATAATGTCAGGATAAGTGTGTAAGAAATGTCCAACTCTTGACCTAAAGTTGCTGTTCATCTGCTCTATGGTGGTGGGAGTTTGAGTTTTTTATAGGCCCAAGAAAAATAATGTCCTTAGAGCTAATCCATTCCTGTGGGTGTGAACCTATTCTAGGTGTGACCTTTTGATTAGGTTACTTCAGTGAAGGGCCTTTTGATTAGGTTACTTCAGGAAGGCATGACCTCTTACTGGAGTCCTTTATAAACCATGAAAATGGAGAGAGAAACAGAGAGAAAGCCACAAGAGCAAGAAGGTGAAATCAATGGAACCTGGGAGAGAGAAAGCCACTGAAGCAGGAAAATGAAGAACCCAGACCTGGAGGAGAAAGGACAGACCAGCAGATGTCACCATTGTGCCTTACAGGTGACAGAGAAGTCCAGGATCGCTGGCAGCCAGTCTTTTGGGAGAAAGCATCGCCTGCTGATGCCTTGATTTAGACATTTTCAGAGCCTCAGAACTGTAAACTTGCAAGCAAATAAATCCTCATTGTAAAAGCTAACTCATTTCTGGCATATTGCATTTTTGCAGTCCAGCTAACTGAGACAATGGTCTTAGACTAAATTTATTTTTTAATTATAGTGTACATTTATTTAAGGCACAATCTTCAAGAAATAAAATGAGAACCTGGTTCTCTCTTGAACAGGGTTCCTTTTGACAGTTGCTTTATTGGCATATCTTAGAGCATGAGCTTTGATATATCAAAAGGATCCTGGCTCTGTGCATTTCTGAGTTTTCCTGTTTTATCAGAAGAATAAATACTAGTAAACCAGAGATGACAATTACTTTTATAAAAATAGATAAAAGTTTCTGAATTAATAAAAGTCAGAGAACATTCCAAATATTTCGTCTTTGGATTAGGACTGATTCAGTTCAAGCACACCATCTCTAGTACAGGAACATTCTTGCCTGGGCCACTGACTCTGAAATAACATGACCTTTTTTTTTTTTCAGTAATATTTTAGGAGTATGATGGTTTGAGTCTATATATGCCCCAGAAAAGATCATGTCCTTGGAGCTAATCAATTCCTGTGGGTGTTAATCTATAGAAGACAAGACTGTTTGATTAGACTACTTCAATAAGGCATGACTGAGGGTGGGTCTTAATCTTCTTACTAGAATTCTTTATAAAAGGATGAATGCAAAGAAAGGGGCCCACAGGGACACATATTAGCTCAGAGAGAAACCCATGGAGGCTGAGAGTCCCATAGGCAAGAGGCTGGAATTAGGGAGTGCAGAGACATGGAGAGAGGCTCCCAGAAGCTGCCTTGATTTGGACATTTTCACAGTCACAGAACTGTAAGCTTTTAAATTAATAAATCTCCATTGTAAAAGCCAACCCCTTTCTAGTATATCATGTGTGTGTATGTGTGTGTACACGTTGCAACAAAATAATCTCCAATTTTGAGATTATATCTCTTGAAAATATCTACTATAAAATTTTCTGAAAATGCAAATGAAACAAGCCTCTGAAAGCATTATATTAGGAAGCTTGATAATATATCATTTTAATTTACTTAGCTGACTAAATAAATGGGTCTTAGTTCATTTCAATGACTGAATTTATTTAGGTAGTCGAATTCAAAGGTCAAAATTTAACTGTAGTTTTAACATTACAGGAAATGTTAGCTATATGTACAATGAGTTTAAAGAAACATCCAAAGGCTCAGAGCATAGTTAATTGTATCAAAATTGAAAGCTAATTGTCACCAGGCCCAGAAGTGGTATAAAATATATTTTTTTAATTTGTTAAAATATCACGTTGTGATTGGTTCACAGATAAGAAAAATTTCAAGAAAGGGAGTATGGCCTTGAACTTTCTACAAAAGGGATAATTTAATTGGTTCTAAATTAGAGGCATTTGGGAAGGTAAACATTGTTTTGTCCCCATTATAAATGTATTTAAATGAAATGTTATGGGAAGATCACCGAAATTTTTGCTTAATTTGTTTTGATGTTTTGTTTATTTGTTTGTTTTTAAAAATGACTACCTATTAAAGGTGCTAAAGCCAGTAAGGATTATAATATGAAGAGACTTCAGTCTGCTTCCAATTGAGATGATTTAAAGACTGTATACTTTGTGAATGATCAAACCTGAGGTTGGCTAAAAGAAGAGACAGTACTTCTTGGATAGTTTTTGGTTCAGCCTGTTTCTTAGCAAAATATGAAATTGTCTTAATCCATAAAGTAAAACATTAACTTAAGTTATTTCCCAGGAAGTGAAAATGATTTTTTTTTTCTATATAGTTGGTAACAGTGGTCTCCTGATGGATGGAATTGTAACTATTCCTCTGTAACAAATGCATGCTGCCTGTTTTAGTTTGCCAAAGAGCTGCCAATGCAATATACCAAAAATATGTTGGTTTTTATAAAGGGAATTTATTTGGGGTAAAACATTACAGTTCCGAGACTGTGAAATGTCCAAATCAAGAAACCCTCAGAGATGCTTTCTCACCAAAGGTCACCTGCTGGAAGATCCTGAAGTCCTGCCACGTAGTAAGGCAAAATGGTGGCTGATCTTTGCCATTCATGATGTCCTCTCTTTCACATGGCAGGGTCAAAATGGTGGCTTCCTTTCTGTGTGTTTCTGCTTCCAGTTCTCAGTTTAAAACAGGGGTTCTTAGCCAGGGGTCCAGTGACCTTCAAGGGGTCCGTGGAAAGATTTCAAGGGGTCTGTGAACTTGAATTGAAAAAAATCAGCTTATAATTTTTATTTTCTCTGACCTCTAAGTGAAATCTAGCATTTCATTCACTTATAAATGTAAGCAATAAATTATTGTAGTATTCTGTGGTTTTCTTCTGACTGGCAAAGGGGTCTGTGGAACAAAAAAGGTTAATAACCCCTGGTTTATATAGACCCCAGCAAGAGGTCATTGATCCAACCTGGGTCACACCTCACTGATGTAGTCCAATTAAAGGCCCTGAAGTGATCTAATCGAGTATCTAATCAAAGGTCCCTTAACCGAATCTAATCAAAAGGTCTCAGACCCACAGGAATTGATTCGTTCTAAGAACATGCTCTTTTCTGGGATTCACAAAGGAACTTCAAACTATGATGCTGCCTTTAAAAAAGAAATGAAAATTCGCTTAAAAACAAACTGGAAATAAATCAATTATACAGAATTAAATGAAGAAATGATCAAATGGTGCTCTATCTGGATGTATTGGGCATGCTCTTGGCAACTTCTATTAAAATAAAATTTCATTCATGTAGTTAAGCAATATTTATATAGCCCCTACTAAGAGCCAGGCATTGTTCCAAGAATTGGATCGAGTGGCAAACAAAAGTAAGTTCCTGAGGGCTGCGTGGTGCTGTGGCAGGGACTGACCACGTGGGATGGCGCTGCGGGGGGCAGTCGGCTGAGCTGGTGAGAGTAGTCCCAGCTGTACCTGCAGCCTCCTTCGCTGAGGAGCCCTTGTCCCGCTGCTGGGAGGGGCAGCCTAGTGCCCTCGAAATGACAGAAGGGGAGCTGAACGTGGACAGTCTCATTACCCGCTTGCTGGAGCAGCCATTGTGGATGAGAAGATCTTCTGTTGTCATGGAAGACTGTCACCATACCTGCAATCAATAGAACAGATTCGGAGAATTATGAGGCCCACTGATGTCCCTGATACAGATATTGAAGCCATCTGAAAAGAAAGCTAAGTATCTGTATGGTGGACTGAATTCTGGACGTCCTGTCACTCCACCTCCAACAGCTAATCCACCCAAGACAAGGTGAAGAAAGGAACTCTGTGAAGAAACCATCAGATTTGTTTAGGACATACGTCATATTATATGTGTGCACTGTAAAACCATCCAGCCATTTGACACCCTTTATGCTGTCACACCTTTAACTTAAGGAAATGGGTAAAAGATCTTAAATTTTTTTCTAATAGAAAGATGTGCTACACTGTATTGTAATAAGTACACTCTGCTATAATTCTCAACCAAGTTAAATCCAAATTCAAAATTATCCGTTAAGGTTACATCTTCACATGCCCAATTTTTAAAGTTGAAAAGCATGCCAGTTAAACTAGATGTGACAGTTAAACCGGATGAAAGCATGATGATCCATCTGTGTTATGTGGTTTCAGTGTTGCTTGGTTGTTTATTAGGGGCTTGTTTTGTTTTGTTTGATTTTGCTAGAATAATGGCAAATATTTTTTTTAGATTTTTTTCCCTAGACATTTTTTAAAGTGAAATGTGGCAAGAGCTTTGCAGGCATTCATTGACTCTTCTTTTCCCTAGCTTATTTACTTATGTACCTGTTTGATATTACTAATAAAACTTATGCCTCTTTGCAGTAAAAATGAATTTTAGAGATTGATAGTTTTTAAAAATTTTGAAAACTGTCCAATACAGTGACTTAAACAGTTTGGGAAAACGTTACAGCTGATAGTGAATATTTTGCTTTATACAGAAATTGCCACTGATTTGGATTTACTCGTGCACTATAGTTTTTTAACTTATTGATGCTTTATTGTGCAGTATTGTTTCATTTAATTTCAAATAAGACTCAAAATAATTACCCAAGTAGTTGGTAATGTGATTATGTAGTACCTTGGCTTTAGGTTTTAATTCACCCGAAATATCTTTTGGCATGCTTAACTTTATGGTACCACCCTCACCTATATTGGTTTTGTTTTTTGGGTGTTTGTTTTTTTTTCTTTGTTGTTGTTGTTTGTTTTTAGATCAGCATAACATGAGAATCCTTTTTTGACAAGCTTTGGAAAGCTAATACTATTTCATTTTTCACCCCTTCTATAAAGATGTATTTAAATGAATGCTGGTCAGTGGGACATTTTGTCAACTATGGATATTGGGTGCTTAAACTGTCTCATATTGCCATGTGGATGTTTTATACAATTGATAGCAAAGCTTATGTCACTAAAGATTTTTATTCTTCTGATTTTTCATGATCAAAGCTCATAGGATATTGTATAGACATGCTTTGTAGTAAACTATAGTAGCAATAATTTCTGTACATGATCAAGAGTTTATTGCAGTATTTCTTTTCCCATTCTCTCTCTTTTTTTAAGGATAACTATTAACAAATGGGAAGGAATAGAAAAGTCAACAGAAAGATTTTAGGAGAACTTAACAGGACATAGACTTGTGATTCTTTGGATGTTACATGGTTGGGTGTGATTCTAAAAGCTTTTATTGAGCATTGTCAAATTTGTAAGCTTCATAAGGATGGACATCAGATTTATAATGCCTTTCTATATGTGCTACCATTGGTGTGAAATTTTTTACCTTAATATTGTCTTTGAAAATGTTAAATTGAGAATTCTGTTAATATTTTATGAATTAGCACATTGTAGTACTGCAAGAGATATTTGATTTCAGCACTGTGCAAAGTTCTTTAAAATGCATACATCATTTTTTTAACTCCATTCTGTTCAAAGCACATTTTAAATGTAGTTTTCTCATTTAGTAAAAGTTGTCTAATTGATATGAAAAAAAAGAAAGTTTCTGACCTCATGGACCTCACATTCTGGTTGGAAATGATAAGGAATAAACAATTATGTAATATGTCCAGTGTTGGCAAGTAACAGAGAGTAATCAAACACAGTAACTCAGATAAAGAGATGTTCAAACAAAAACCTGATTGAAGTGGATGAACCAAGGAGACATTTTGGGGATGAATTTCACAGGCATCCTTTGCATGTGCAAAGGTGTTGAGCAGAAGCATGATTGGCATTTTCAACATCAAGAAGGCCAGGATGCAAAGGAGGATGATCCACTGATGGGCCATTGATATTGATGACTAGGCTTATGAGTCTTTACTCTTGAAATTGAAACTTAGCTTATTGTTATGGGGTGCATAAGGATTGCCTCCTGAGAGCCCCTTGTTGCTCAAATGTGGCCTTTCTCTAAGCCAAACTCAGCATATGAATGCATTATCTTCCTCCCAGTGTGGGACATGACTCCCAGGGATGAGCCTCCCTGGCACCGAGGGATTGCTACCAAGCGCCAACTGGCAATGTGACTGGAAAAAGACCTCGGATAAAAGGGGGGAAAGGTAAAGACAAATGAGTTTATATGGCTAAGAGACTTCAAAGTGAGTCGGGAGGTCATTCCAGAGGTAACGCTTACACACATCTCAATAAGATCTCATAGACTTCCAAAGTGGATACCACCCCAAATAGTGGGGCTCCTGGGGGGCTCTGGAAACACCCAGGTCCTATGGTCATGGCAGATATCTCCAGAGTTTGGAGCCTTGCCAATGAGTCCTACTTTGGAGTTTGTGCTCCTGAGAGTGACAGAGTTGGACTCAATTATGTCTTCCTGCAATGGCTCATCTGTCCCTTCTATTCAAACCTATACTTGGTGTTGGAGTTTGTAGTTGTACATTGAGAGACTTGAGTCTTTGGGCTGTCTATGTGCCAGTTGGGCCTGGAACCTTGGTGGAGCAGCAACTCCTACTCTACAGCTCATTGGACTCACCTAGGACAACTGGCAGGGAGATGATGATGGGCAATGGCTGTCCCAGGGAATGGAGAGAGTCTGCAGCTGCAGGCAGGATAGTCCCATCCATCTTCCCCATGGGATATAAGCCCCCTCTCAATTGGAGGTGGGGTGGACATCACCATCCCAGACTCCTCAGGATTGGTGGAAGAGCTATGGACTAGAGTGGACTTACTAGTATTCTACTATAGACATATTGTGATTCAAGCGTTGGAAGAAATTACAACATTGATGTGGAGCCAGTGGCCACTGGAGGTTCTGGGGACAGGGAGAATGAAAAGCAATTATAATACGAGGGCTTTTTCAGGACTTGGGAATTGTCCTGAGTGACATT